>JAYRBW010082916.1:0-23108 GCA_036023295.1 Invenusta paracnida
GATTATGATGCGAGTAGCATCGAAAGCTTGGACCTTCTATTAAAAATATATTTATTTTAAATTTAAGTGGTTTTTTCTCTTCAATATTAAAATATGTTATTAATAATATTAGACTTATTAGAGGGGATTTCTAGAATATATATCAGTATCAGTAACTATAATTTTCTATTTTCTATAGATATTATAATTAAAAAGTTAGATCCATTTTTGTAATAAAAATTATACCTATTTTTCAGTAGGAATTTATTATGATTTCTGTGACCATTTTAATTTATTTTTAGCTTAGGCTTAGGCTTAGGGCAAGTTAGAAATCATAATCATATTATTATTTAAAAAAAAAATATTTATATCTAATAATATTTATTATTTCTTAAAAAAAAAACAGCTTATATAAATATAATATGCTTAAAGATAACATTATATATTATGATCTCCCAAAAAAGTTTTAAATTAAAAAAATTGATAATAATTATAAATAATTATTATCATTATCTGTGATACTAACAATATATTGGCAAATTTTTATTTTTGTATTCAAAAAAATATATATATAAACAATTTTAACTTCCAAAGGTTTTTGGCAAAAAAACAACTGATATATTCTTCCCTAAAATATCTAGACACTGTTCTAATTTTAGATAAAGATACATATTTAATTTTTTTCAGTCAAATAACTTGAGTAACTCATTATAATATCCTTGCATTTATTATTTTTTATTTGTGTTTTAAATTAAAGTTAAATTTGGCCTGCAAAACACTATAAAATAGACAGATTTTGTTAAATAATCAAGAAATAGTTCTACATTTTAGGCTAATTTCCTTAATTAAACATCCTTGAGAATTATATTTTGTTTGAGTAGAAACATTGGTACATATTTAAAAAAAGATAACATATATTTTCTTTAATAGGATGTCAAAGTTTCCACATTATACAGATTTAAAGTACAATTAGCTTTCATTAATAAATAATAATAAAAAATAATTTTGTATAAAATCTTTTATTTATTACTTATTTATAGATGTATAATACATAACAGTTTATAAAATGTATTTATTTATATAAATCTGTGTATAAAATACTAACTGTCAATTAATAACAATATATATTATAATAACATGAACAATTCTATAAATTTGTAATCTTCATATTAAATATATAAGATTTATTGAGTCTAAAATTGCTTTGGTATATTTGAGCTTATCCAAATTCTGATCTCACTTTCTATTAATGCTTCTCTAATAAGACCATCAGGTATAGTATTAACAACATATTCTGATTGTACAATTGCTTCAATATATGACTTATTGGTATGCAATGTTTGTGATTTTTTCATCTAATAATGTCTTCTCACTATATAACATCTATGCCAGGGCAATCTATTACCATAAGTGTCCTTAACAAACTTTTTGACTTTTCAGTAATAGATATTTAGGTTCATCTGTATGCAAATAATGTTATACTGACCAGAATAAAGTACAGGCTTCCCATCTTTTTGAGCACATCCAAGGATCAGTTATACTTATCTATCACTCAGCATTTTTACACATTCAATGGATCCTTCAAGACATTTTGTATACCAGCAAGATTAATTTCACATTTTTAAAAGGTAGTCAATTATAAATTTGGTAATAGATTGTACTTTCATGGTGCCTGATACTGTATAGACATTTTTGTTAAATCTGCCACTTCTTTCAAACCTTGATAATCATTGTTAGAGATATGCTAAAATTTGATTTTTCTTCATATTCTATGGACCATGCAGAAAAGTTGTTCAAAAATCTTGAATATTTGTTTTACAGTGCTTAACAGATTCATCTGCAAAATGTTTCATGACAGCACCAACACTGTCACATGGTCCTTTGCCATGCAACATTTCAAAGAAAGTCCATAGTACATTTATTTAGAAATAATATTTCAAACAGTAAATAAAAGCAATTATATATTAGTATCTTTGAGTTTTTACACCCAGCTTGTTCCAATAATAGTTCTTTATCTTCCTTAGCTGATGCTATAGTTTTGGAGGAAGTTTTTGACCATAATGACCAAAGGCCTCATCTTTTGGAGTTTTTTATGCTCTTGGATTGTCTCTAGATTTATTCAAAGATGATTATCAAATTTAGCTTTTTGTGTCAAATGATCTGTGGCAGCATTTGGTAAACTGTACCAATGCTAGGTCTCATGAGAGAGATGCTGGATCTCATATTATCCAGTGGTAGGATGTTGATTTAGGTGAGATGAAGCACTGGTTTTCTCTAAGCATACATAGCCATTAGTCAAGCTGCTGCCTTGGAGAATGCTTTTGTATTGCACACAATTGATGTTTTTATTTTTATCTTGGACATTCAACTGGCATTACATTCTGTATAGATACATACATGTATATATTGCTTTATATATAATATTTATTTTTTTGTACATAGATATCAAAAATATTTTTCAAGATATATTACAATCATTTATCTAGAACTTGCATATTATACTACAATATATAGATGCAGGTTTTTGGGAATTTTATAATATGACAAACAAATTACAGGAAATATAATATTTTCTTAGTCATAAATTTACTATAGCATAATAAATTATTGAAAAAATAATTATAAATTATATACAGCATAGGCATACATATATGTATAATAGTGGACTATATTTAAATAATTTATAACAGGAAAAAATTCAGTATTCCTGGTCTCATTCTACAGTTGCATAATACATTGACTGTGACTATCCAGACAACAATTACATACATCTCTTACTGTTATATTTTGGTTACATAATAGGTATGCAATGCAGAAAGCTCTTACTGTCATTATCTGGCTAGAAAGCTGCAACATTCGCATGGAATAAAAATATCAATTAAAATACATTTTTTTAAATTTATGTTTGGAAATTCATGAAACATTTGTGTATATATTCCTTTATATTAAGTATATTATTGCATAATGCATACTAGACATGTATATGTAAATGTATAATAGATTTGTATACTAATAGATTAATAATAATTTTAAAACCTGTATGTTCATTTCAAATTTGTGTTAAACTTATTTAAACTTTTTATTTATTTTCAATCTATAAAGCTTTATAATATTATATTTTGGAATTATAAGAAAATTAAAGGGGCCACTTAAAACATTTTTACACTAAAATCGATTATTTATTTTGTATGAATTAAAAGCAAAACCTTTCTCTATTCATTTTTCATTCTAGTCTTTCTCCATTAAGTCTTTTTATTCTGTAGATTACAAAACAATGTTAAAACTTACCAGATATGTTCCTGTTCAAAAACTGTTCGTTTTTATTTATTAATTAGATTATGCATTTTTACGTCAATTGCAAGTTAGCTTTCTTCTGTCTTTATGTTTCCATTATTTTATTCCATAAAGAAAGATCTTATGAAATATCATTTATTGCTTTATTTTAAGAATGGAACGTTTTGCTGCTCTACTTTGATATATTTCAGGTTTTTTGTTAACCTTAGTTTATCTTTTACGGGTCTGTTTCGATAAACTGCAATATACACCACTCTTTTGTCCTCTTTTATAGTCTATACATCGAGACACATAGCAGTGAGCCGTTGTGCATCAACACCATCAAGGGAGAATAGGCTAAGATGCAATTGGACGAAGAAGAAGACCGATTGAATTGGAATGGTCGCGGTGTAAGTGCTGTCGTCGGACTTATCACCCCACCCAATTCCTCCTCTTGTCGAGAATCAGCGGAGAGTGACATAGGCTGTGGAGGAGTTCTGGGAGGGGAAAATGGCCGGTTTGAAACGGTACCTCCCGATGGTAACTCGACCTCATCAGATGAAGTGATTACACGCAAGTCGAGTATGCTCAAATTGCGTCGATCGCCCAACCCCTCTGGTTTAGGGGGTGGGGGTTCCTCCCTTATGACTGCCAGTGAGATATCAGCACGCAAGAAAACAGTTTCCTTCAGCAGTACTCCGCTCGAGAAGAGTCGAACTATCATTAATGGTAGGTGCTTTACTCATTAATGAACTAGAATTCAAATTACACTACTTCAGTTTAACTTTTAATTTAGTTTTAATTGTCGTAAATCATATGTCTGATTGGACATATTTTTCAAGGTACGTAGTGCATAACGAGACTACCTATTAGTATTATTTAATTTCTTAATGTTTTGTGAAAATTTTAGCTGCTCTCGCAAAATGTATGCCCTTTTTTGGTTTTTACGAATGAAAGTCACTGTAATATTTCAATATTTATTTCTAAAATAGATATTACTATAAATTAAATTATTAAATACATTTAATAGCACATTGAATCTGTGAACCTTATGTAATAAATTACACAGTTTCCATATTTTGTGGGTTAAAAGTCATATTAACACACGAAACCTGGATATTATTATCGAGTGTAATTTAAAGTATTTACAGACTTAATAAAATATTACTAATTGTATTTCTCTACAATTAGATCCTCTACGAAGTAAGTTTTGTAGTGTAATATATATCGCATTTATGTTCAATAGATAAAAGCAAACAGTATGACCTTTAGTTTAAAATATGTTCATAACGAAGTTTTAATTAGAACTATTGTTTCACCAAAAAGATATATAAGCATTTTGTTATTTTCGTCATTAAAACACGAGCGGTTTTCACGTACATGTAAGCGATTTTAGGTAGTGTAAAATATTGAAAGATAGTATATATGTATATTATTAATGATTAATTAAGTAGTTTTCTTTTGTGCAAAGATCGTTGAATAGATTATTCTCCTTAATGTTCCCCCCTTAAAGTCTTTATTAATTAGCGTATACTATCACGATGCGTTTTAAAATATTTTGGCTAAAATAATGTCCAGACCAAAATGTTATGTTTCTTGTTTCTTTCATCGTGGTTATTGAAAAATTCTTCTTTCTATGGCCAATTATATGTGTTTTTACCTATGTATATTATGAGCCTCGTCGTACCTCATGCTGGCTACGGCACCGAGTACTCTTAATATTCTGTCATTATTGTTTTATCATGACATGCCTACACACGCCAAAACTCAAGAAGAATGCTGTCGTTTGTTTATTATGTTAAAAAAAACTTGCACAGGACATTCCCCTTCTTAATGCTGTGCACCACAAAATTATCTAACAACTGTATAACTGGATGCGATAAAGACGATAATAAACTTCCATCTACTATTTGTGGGTCTTCTTTTTTTAAAATCTGCTTTAGGTGATTATTTCCTGAGATTTAATGTATTTCATTACTAGGAAATTAGAGTCCAACAAAGGACTGGGTCGCGACTAAATTGTAATTATATTATGTGCAAAATAGCAATTTCTTTTGTTGGTACTGTAGGAGGGAGTTTGGGAAAAGCTAAGTCTAAAGGCCGTCCACCGTTCTCAAACTCTGTCCAATTTGCCTTACACAGTTAGGGGTAGGTAAACCTCGCAAATGTTGTCCAATGTCAACACGCTTGTGAAATGTAAAATCATTAACATAACCTAACCTGGACCTTCAACCTCAGGTGAAAAGGGTGCTTCAAACATTGCCAAAGAAATGTTGTCACAGGTTTGCCACACTGTCGGTGATTCGCGAATATGCTAGAATTTAAGCATTTTGAATTCCGGTGCTTGCATTTAAGATTTTCTGTTGGAAAATCGGGGAACTTGCGTTAATTTTTGTAATTGAATAAGATCCGTGTTTAAATCTGCTTACTATCTCGTTTATTTTGTTTCGGTTATATTATGCTATCACTATTGTTATTTTGATTCGATTAAATTATATGGCAATAAGCATTTAACAGAATATTAGCAACGCCGCGCCACTCCTTTGCGGCAGAACAAATTTTAGAGTTCACGCGCGATGAAAATCGATATTACCCACTTTCTACAGTCTGTCTGGCTGTTTTGTCAAATATAGAAAGCAAGGCAACTTTAAAACAATTTGAAGCTCTGTGATGCTTCAGTGTGAATTAAAGTTTTCAGCGCGCAGTTCCACTCCCTACGCGTTCGGTGTGAGTATCTAGGCCTTAAGATGTTGTCCTTTACATACATCATAAGTATTACAAGTTGTATATATGTATATTTATTAGTCATAAGTATCTTTTGTATTTAGATATTATTTTTTTCCCTTGTAACCTAGTATGTTACCATATTTTACAATGATTGGAAGATAAGTTTGCATGACCATTATTAATTTATCATGATTACTCGGCAATTGACAAATCGTTCAATTACCTTATCTCCAATTAAAAAAAATTAGATAACATGAATATAACTGAATTATATAACGCCATCAGGACATCTTCGTTTGTCACAACAAATAAATACATTCTTATGTTTTTATACCGTTTGTACATCTGAAAAAATGTCGTTATCGTCCTGAGAAATGCAGATCCTGCTATCACCCCATAAAATGTAACTGAATTCTATTGATTTACGGATCGATTCATTGATTCCTGCTTCTCTTACAGCTCCGGACTGCCTTCACTACATGAAACAAAGCAGTGAACTAGTAAAGGTTCGCGCCAATGGCCGCCAGTACAAACGGACTTACTTCCTCGATGATAATATGATGGAAATTCGGTGGAGCCCCTCATCCAAAAAGAAGAACAAAGCCCGAAGTGAGCACTGGTGATTTTATTCGAGATGAATATATATAAAACTTTAAGTAAAATGCCAGTAAAATACGGCGGTACATATTGGATAAATATTGAATGCAGAGTTTTATACTAACTAATAGATTACTGATATATGGGGAGAGCTAGACAACTAGTATGTTTCTTCGGCTTTGTATTAGGTCTCATTAAAAGCTTTCAGCTTATAATTTCTTGGGTTTGTAATACTTAAAAAAACAAGGAAGCAATTCTTGTTAATATTAAGTTATAAATCTGATCAAAGAAAAGTTCTTATATAAATTGATTAAGTTTTATTGGACGTATTCTAATTCGAGCTTATTTATGCTATGCAGTTTAATTCTTCTCTTATTATTATGAGATTAATTTGCATTATAATCTATTCATAATATGTGCTCGTAAGTTTTAATATTTTTTAATTTCAAATGTCTTTCATTGTATGTTTTATTTTACTAATTAATATATCTTAAGAAATTTCATGTGTTTTTAAAGCTTCTGTAACACATATCACAGCTAACAGAAATTATTGGAGCGAAAGTTGTTTCATATTTACTAAAGTTTCACTTAAAATTGCAATAGTTTAGTTGTGGTAGGTTTTTTATTTAAATTTTAATGTTCTATCGACTTTGGCGTTATACTAGACTATTATATTTCGCAAATAAATGTAAGAAATCATGTTTATTTATAAAAGTTAGTTTTAGTCAACTTTTTAGAGTCTGTGTTTGGCATGTTCGAAAGTTAATTAGCTTTTAAGAATCACGGACTATACGCAACACTATTGACTCCAGTACTTGCCACTAGATCTTCGTTTTCGTAATTTTGCACGAACCGTTCTAATTAATTACGTCAGCCTGGGAGAGAGATATGAAAGCTTCTGATTCTATCTTTTTGAGTTTGTGTACGAAATATATTATTCTCTTGGTGTCTATTATATAACAGAACATCCAAATTGTATAAGAAAATATAAATTTCGTTTTTCGCGTATAAATTTGCTTAACATTTTTTATCATATATACATAGAGTATATTATTATGCATCGTTATTTTTATTGATACTGAAAATGTATATTTTACTTTACTTTTGTTGTCCATTGATTTTTTATATTAAATCGTAATGTGATTGCTATATTATCGATGAATACATTTTAATTGTCTTTTCTTTGTAGGGGTAATATTTTGCATTTTCAGTTATATTATAAATTCGTGCATCATATATTCTTGTCTTGAAACCAATACTCCTTAATTTACTTAATTTAATAAGACTGTGTAGTAACCAAAAAATATACAAAATATTTATTTTTAAAAGTACAGTTTACGATTGTTAATCTTTAAATTAAGATTATTTATTTACTACCTATTTACTGATAATATATAAATATCAGTATAATATGATAGTTTAAAATAATTGCTAAAATGTTTATTGTATTTGTACCTATATACTTTTTTTCACTTAGTATTATTTCAAAATACTAATATATTTATATATGTGGGTTGTATTTTTGTTAAATAAATATTTCCTAAATATAACACAATATATATATATTTTAACTTTAACGACATATTTATACCTCAAAATATAATTTTCCTATTAAAAAGAAGGATTTGATTGCTTGGTTTATGAAGGCTTTTTCTCCACATTTAAAAAATAATTAATCTAGTTTCTTTGTTCTGATTTAGATTTCCTTCGTGGCTATAGTTACATAAGTTTATTTTAAAATTAATTTTGTCCTAGTAACTTACAATTTGTAACCTAGTAACTGAATAGTTTTCAATAATAATGAATTTCTATTTCAGATATATAAAGGTTGTTTGTTTATTTTATCTGTGATATATAAACCGCAAAGTCCTAACATATTGCTGGTTTTGCAGTGTTGTTAGTTTTGAGACATTAGAAATATATAAATAACCGATTTTTTACCTTCTTATATTATTATCTTTACCTATATATATTTATAATCTTTGTTATAATGTATTCTTTAAAATTTCTCATACTATTGCTTGGAAAAATGTTGTTCATATTAAAAAGTAAAATGAAACAAACAAACAAACAATGACGATATAAACGAGGGAACACAATTTTTTATTTTTGTTATTTAGCATATATCTGGGTTTTTTCATTACCATGGGAATGAATCAAAATGTTCAGATATGCTATGCGCACACAATTGTATTTATAGACTGTATAGACTGTATGTTACTTATATTTTGAATGGCGTGTATTTATATATATATAAATAGGAGCAATAAGATTATGATGTCTTTTGTATCAGTTGACATATTCATATTAGGTATATTAAGCAAGATCTAACAGAAAAGTGTTTTTTTAATAAGAAAATTTTGTCTAGCTTTTTCTTACTTCTTCATTTTTTATCTTAATAGAATGTCCTTTAAATTATCTATTTCTTAACTTTAGTTTGTAGTTTTATGATTAATTACATTGACTAGACTTAGGACAAGTTTAATTTAGACTAATTATCTCTAAAATCTACTGACGCTTAACTGAGTGTACTTGCAGTTTCTACGCGTGATTGCATACGTTTTCTCGTCAATTTGAAGATGGAATTATTTTATAAATAAGTGATTTGTATGTGCCACTCAGTATATATTAGGTTTTACATTTATTACATTAATGTATGTATTATTTTTATGATTTCATATTCATTATATAACAAATAGTATATACAATCCAGGTTGTTCAAGATTATCGGAAGAAAGAATTACTATTCTTTGAACTAATCTTGATATCAAAATCACTACTTTATTTTACACCAATAGATAAAAACTAGTTTTTGTTTTATAATATACGATTTGTCTAAGGTCTAAACACTGAATTAGCTATTTACTACTTATACACTAAATATACAAAATCCTTAATATAATTATTTTTATATATAGTTTTTTTTTAATTATATATTACATATATATATATATATATATAATTTATATAAATGGTCAGCATAATGTTTTAAAAGATATGGTGGTATAGTTTTTCTGCTTCTTTGTGCATGTCATTTAATTCACTTCTATAATCGCTATATGTTTGTTTAAAAAAAACGTGTACTTCCTAGCTTATATCATAGCTGTGTTTTATAAATGCTACCATCTATTATTCGATTTTTATCATATTTCACATTAACTGATGTCCCACCCACAGATGTTGTTACTTGGTTCTAATTTGTGTCGTGTTGGGTTTCATTTAATAATAATAAATACGACACTTATAAGACATATCGTTAAACAATAAAATCGTATAATATTTGAATTTAATTATCTATATAGGTGTGTTCATTTTATTAACAAGACTCTTTTGGAAATTGAAGAAACACATGTTTAATATTTTACGTTTTTTTGTATGTACTTAAATAGTACATTTAAATTAAGATCTAATTAATTAATAATATTTGCTTAAGGCAATTATTATCATTATGAAAAAAAGTAATTATAAAAAGCTTTTTTTACATGTTTCTAATATTTGTAGATCTTTGCTTCTAATATTAATAATACAAACAATTATTTAAATATCAATCAAACCTAGAATTTAAATTTATATTATCCTTGAAGTTCTACAGCATAACAATATATACAAAAAAGCACTTAGAATAGTATACGACGACATTCTGTTGATCTATTAATGAGTTAAGGTTTTCCTGCTCTAATTGTACTGTAACGAACACTACATTATCTGCCTAAATTTCAGCAAATCAACGATGCGTAGCTAATTATGAAACAATCAATCAAATCTCTCTCTCTCTCTATATATATATATATAATATATTATGTCTATTCAATTTAAATCGATGTGTAAATTTGTGGTACATAATCATTTCATTAAACATAGATGTCTACCTTTGAATTGTGTAAACTTATCTCATCCAGTAAACATTCGAACCAAAAAACGCCAAAAACACAAAAATGATTTCTTGTATTATTTTCTGTTACGTACAAGGCTATAAAACAGTCTAAATATCGTCATAACTTGGTTATCTCAATAGCTTTTTAAATACTATTTTTGCTCTCAGTATCATCATTTTACTGATATGATGATGTAATAATGCTTTAATTAAATAGGCTTAACATTTTTCCTTTCAGTATATTGTATTCATATTTTTTCCCGTAAATGCACGTGCAGTGGGCGAAAACTGAAATTTTTGATATTTTCAGTAATATTAAAGTATTGTAGTCAGTCAATTTAGATCCACTGATTTCAACCCAAGTGTATATGCAAATGTAAATCTTCACGGATAAATAAATATATCCCAGTCTAGTGTATTAAGAAGAAGAACACAAGACCAACCAATTCCTCTACCTCTCCCTTTATCTGCGCACCCCATCCAGTTCTCCTAGAGGACATGAAAGAAGTGAGAAGCGGGAAGAACACAGAAGTGTTGCGCAATGCAGGGGAGGCAGTGGCCGGTTTCCAAGACGAGTGCGCTTTCTCCATCCTCTACGGGAACGATTTCCACAGTCTCGACCTCATCGCTAGTTCCCCCGATGAGGCCAGTATCTGGGTCACTGGGCTCATGTGCCTTCTCGCTGGACGGGGAAATTCCGGTTAGTGCCCAGCTGCTGCTTCATTTAGCCTGCCGATAATTACTTTGGAAAAGTATTTTAAAAAACGAAGCATTATTTTTCTTTATACACGTACTAAGCTACTGAAACACGTAGTAATTATATAAATATTTAATTTATTATAATTAAAATAGGATGTAACATTGGAATAAATACTACTTTAAAGAAAAATTTTCGGTAACTGTATTGAGTATAGATATGTTATCAACATTTATTTTAATTTTATTAATATTCTATAAGCATATATACAATATACATATAATAATTACATACATAAGAAATTTTGAATAAATGTAGTTTTATACTTCATTAGAAGGGTGTGGAAATTAAATAAGACAATCTATTAAAATGTTCAGTCTAAGATTTTGTAGAGAAATTACACTTAAATTGACACTTTCGTTCAATCTTATTCACTTTTAAATATTAACTATATAACTGTCAAACTATTCTAAAGATAAAACGTCTTTTTGTCTGTACCATTCAAATACACAGTTATTTTTGCATACAATCCATATGAATAAAACTTCATTCTGATCTTGTGTCGTTTTCCCCACATTTTACTTAACTTGTTAAAAGAATTTTTGAACAAAAACATTTTGTTTTTTTACACGAAATATGTACACTTAAAGTATCAGATGTGCCAGTTTTAGTTTTTATTTTGTTTTGTTTTGTTTTCATACTATACAATGGCTAAAAATAAGACTAATCACACCGTATTATATCTATTATCACCCTAACCCTTTCAAACTACCTGAAGAATATATTATGTACTGTTTATGGTCTAGTAGATATACCTTCTATTCCTTCTATCAAAGGGGGGTATCAAGTGGCGCTAATATTAGCTAAGCATTGGTGTTGCTCTGGTTTTCGCTCTCCTTTGGGGTATTCTGTGGTTAATAATTCAACCCTAGCGTAGTGTTGTCTGCATTATTGAAGTGGACGTAGGTAGTAGAAATCGATTCCAGGGGATTATTTATCTATTTTACAGTTCATTCAATTTGCTCATTAATATTGTTGCCCTTTTGCGCCACACCCTTTGCTGTCTTCCTTTCGTCATAATTACGTCCTGTCTTTTCTTTCTCTGATTGCTGCTTGCTCAGTTGATGCCAATGTTTCCACCTCTACCCTAGACTTCTTACCTCAAAAAGAAGCCCTATACTATGTATGTCGTAGTAGGGTTGATGAGCATAGGTATCTTACTAAGGTGGAGTATTTATTTGATCCCATTGTAGAAAAAAAACATAGTAGCATATTATATATAGTCTATTCGCCGATCGTATTACTGTAATGCGATATGCAATCTGTCGTATTATTAAAGTCTTCTATTGATTTTGTATCTAGAATTGTTCTGGTTATTCTAATATTGTGTTTGTAATTACCATTCTTACCTATGCCATACAAAGATGAACGTCGAAGTTTACATTTTGGGAGATTAAATTTGTTCTGGTTTCTTAAACTTTAGTTGTATCCTCTTTTATTAGTACTTTCAGATTACTCACTTCGTTCCACATTATGTTTTATGATATCTCTCGCCAGTTATGTTAACAATGTGTTTACAACTCTTTTTTTCCTAATATTTTTTATATAGATTTCAAAGGATTTTCTATGATATGGTTTGTAAAAGTCCTTCTAAAATACCGTGTATTAATTACAGTTTTTATTTTAATTGAAATACGTGTAACACAAATTAATGTATTTTTTGGGGGTTTTGTTGTATATTATTAAATTACTATAAAAATATTTACAAATTTTAATATAGGTTCAGATTAACAGCTGAATTATTTTCCACTATATTTCAATAAATTCTTGTAAAGGTAAAAATTAGCATTTTAAATAGGTTTTGTATACTTTGATAATTTTATTATTTAATTAGAAATAATACTTTTATATTCTTTTACTTTCGTAATTATCAGTAAATAGGATTTAATTTCATAAACATAAATGAACAATATATATGTATTGTAAACATTTTGAAAGAAAGAACTAAAGCTTATTTTAGTATTTTTCACAGATGATATTATTGTTGTATTTGATCAAAATTATGGCTATTAATGACGTCAATTATTTTATTATTACTTGGTTAAAGAGATAGGTAGTGATAGGTTTTTTTAGCGATAAAAAAGTAAATAATGGGTGTGTCTTGTAACATTCTTGTTTGATATTTCTAGGGAGTGGCCTCAGAGATAATATCTCACGAATTAACGCTGGGATGGCTTTTATTTTGTCTATTTATGTAGGTTCTTCTTCAATACTTAAATAAGACTAACAGGGGGTCGTGGTCGGGGTGGGTAGGCAATTTTGCCTACTTTATTTTCTCTTTCAGTAGCATTGTCTTGTGTAAGAATAGTCTGTAATTAGTTTTCCAGTATAAGTTTATTTTATTTGTAAATATTCCTAGTTGATAAAAATCAATATTGTGATACTAGCTTCTAATAAATTTGATAACTATAGTTCCTCGCTAAAGCCTCGTCTGCATTAAAATTGGAAACGAATTAAATTAAAAATGTATATGTTTAATTTATATACTCTCAGATTATATTTTGTGTTAGTAATATCCTCAACTGATATTTTTAAATTGTGACGACGTCGGATTTTTTATATTTCATTATAATTTGTTTTCAAGTTTAGAATATGTCCTTTTAGTGTGGCTAAGTTTCTAGATACAAGAGAAATGCTTGAGTAACCTGTAGGATGACGCAACAATGCCATATCAAAGGTCTGACGACAGTGGTTAAGTGAATTCAGTAATAATATACTTAATATATATATATCGGTTGTTATTTATTATAGACTATATAATCGATTTAATATCAACTAAATCTAGAGTTAGGATTCCTTTATCTCGACGCTCATCCAAAGAAGCATAATTAATTATACTTTTTTAAATATAAGAAGACACATTTAAGAACACATTAAATTATTTATGTTAAATTATCAAATTTCAAAATATTACTAGATAACTTTACCAATTATTTTTGCCATATATAAATCGACATTCATCTAGGAATTTTAATTCTCATTGTTCCAACTCACCAAACAAATACGCACGCATGCTGCTTATGATTCCTTCACCATCGAATACTTTAATCCTAGATTTTTTTCGACTTACACAAAACTCTACCGATGAATTCGACATGATAATATTCTTTGAATTCACACCATCAATCATGCCTACTCAATGTGATCTGAACAAGATTTTCACCACAACCACACGCGTTGCTTCACACAGGGAAATGTACAGCATCATACCTCAACATACAGCCCCAATGATCACATGTATACTGTGTTATTGTCAACTATAACAATTCAAAGTGCAGTTATTAAAATTACATAGATAAATGGCTAGTATAACTTCCTGTTTATTTACGCGAATTCTATCCGTTTCAATATTGCAAATTCAGTTCACCAGAGATTAGAAATTTAGAAACCTCACAAGAAGCTTATTTTTCTATCAAAACTGGACCTGAAATTGAAAAATCCAATGACATACCCATTTATGGTAGGATTCGAATTATACTAATTTTAGTCTACATATAAAGAAAGATGCTCGAAAAAGCGGAACATTGACAGAACATAATATCTCCTACAATGAACTGACTATTCTACAAAGTCTCTTGTCTTTCTGTCAGTTTTTATAGTTATAATCAACACCATTTTTCATTGGAAAATTTAATATTCGACATTATTGTATTCAATATACGCGAGTATATTACTCTCATGACTACTTATTCCTACTTTCTTGGCATTCCACTTTTTGTTAGCGCCTTCTTATTTTTTCAATTAAGGAAATAACTGACTGGATAAAGATAAGGATTATTGATTGTTATATCAAACTCTAATTCATAAATGACATAAATCAAAACCCTGGTTATTTATGTGTCTTCAAATCTATGGTCAATAAGGAATAATATCCTGCATTTTTGCTCTGTTTTGTAAATAAAATGATTGAATGTGTCTTTTGTATGAGTACAATACATTTATTTCATTGTAATAATATTTGAAATATGTATGTATATAATATATAGTTTATATCGCCCTTTTAATTAGTGTAATGATTATATTTTTATGAGGAGTTAATTTGTTCTGCACACTTGTGGTGTAACTATATCAATAAGGACATGATAGTATGCTTTATGCTAAGGGCGTTTCCTACAAACATTGTGCAGCTTACTTTATTGCGTGTACATAATGATGAACTTTCTTTTTGAAAGTATATATTATACATTTCCATGGCTCCTCTTTCCTGTATAATGTAATTTGAATATATTCTGATGATGTTTATAGTTATTTTTGTGAGCTACAAAAGTTCTCTCATTTTATATGCACGAACTTTACCTGCCTACGACATACCTACGTCTAAAACTTTACTATACTTATTCATAATTTAACCTACACGCGAAACGTGATGTGTCCGCCAATAGTAGGTACCTATTCGGCTGTTGCTTTCAAATAGATTTAACTTTCTCTTCATTAAAAGCTTGCTTATCTTGAATATCTTCTAAATAAAATATTGATTTGATTTTTTAAATATTATGTTTATGTATATTTTATTGTTTGAATGTAATATTTATCTTCTATTAATTGTGTGTGTGCGCACATACTTGTAGCACAATAGTACAATCTTATTATTAATGTTTTCGCTATATTTCAGATCTCCACATTATCATGTGTTTCTATAATGTTTTTGTTGTTTTACAAAAGTACGTTTCACTTTTCAGGTGGTGAAAGCATAGAAGATAGACAGCGTATGCGTGATAGGTGAGTACAGGTTTGATAAAACAAACACCTATTAAAGGTGGATTCTATATCTCCTGCTATTATATTATTGAAAACAGTTGTTATTGTCTTAAGTTATATTGTTTCCGTATAATGTGTGCGGTAAACCTTGTCATTCAAAATAATCGTTTCTTTATTTTGGAATAATTGTTTTAATAATTAAATACCTATGGTAAAAAAAGAGTGCAGCCTAAAATTTATATAAATAGAAGTGTGTGCGTACACATATACAACGTATTTCTGGCAGCTGCGTATTATGCGATAACTATATTTCCTTAAACATATTGTAAAAAAGGGTATTTCAAATCTATCCCCTATTTTCATGTCAATATTGTTTCTTTTTTTCTAATATGTAACTGAAAGCATGTGGTATTTTAGCATTCAGTAAGCCATACAAAATAACCTATTATTGTTTATCCTTTTAACTAGAATTTCGCCAGTAACTTCAGGCTGGTTACATTAATAACTGTATTTATTTTTAGACAATTATTTATAAATTTCTATGCGTTTTTGTTTAAGAATCCATTTTAAGTTAACTTTTTAGTTTGACAGAAGATATATAAATAATTTGTTATGTAATAATTGATAAGCAATATAATAATAATACATTTTCATAACATATACGAGATAATTGTTATACAAATATGCATATTTTTGTTATTTATAGGAATTAATCAATACATAGAGATCACGCGCGGCGTGGTTTTTGTTGTACTTAACATTATATAAGATTATAGATTGCCTCCTTCCCCCCTCCCGCCCTTGATTGTAGATAAATTTAGATTTTTAAAGTTTATAATCTCAAGTAAAACTCTGATTAGGCAGAATACTCTTTCATGATATCAAGAATAATTAGCATCGCCTATAAATTATAATTTATTATGTATACGATAGAGGATAAGACTCGGAATTCGCGCGTGTTATTGCTTTTTGTTATTGCACTCTCTAGATGGCTTCAAGAAGTATTTTCCGAAGCAGATTATGAGAACAAGGGCTTTCTTGAGGAGGGTGGTGTGATCAGTCTGATGAAGGCTCTAAATTCCGGTGTGGCTACTACGAGAATACGACAGAAGTTGAAGGTAAACTGTCTGCTATTGCTGACGAAAAAGCATCGCCAGACTTGGCATATCCTATATAGTTATATAATAGTAATACACTATAATAGGCATAGACTTATTTTAAATAGTTCACTTTTGAACTCCACAGTATTTGCGTTAGTTTATCAACCCTATTCTCAGTTGTTTTTTATCTCGTCGCTAATCTGGGATCCATTTTTAATTATCTAACAATTGTATGTATTTATAACTAGTGGTATTTTCAAATCAATTATTTGTTCTTTAAAAAAGAGGGATTCATTTTTCTTCACTACTGATAACACTGAGACATACTGCATTACTCTTTCGTGTCGTATTCTAATTCTACCGTTTCTTTCTATTTAATGGATCCTTTGTGATCAATATCTAGGGCAACAATGCCATATTCCCTTGTCTATACGGAAAAACGATTTTCTTGCATATTAATAATTTTGCATCCTTTCTGTGTTAAAAACAATATTTATTTTGCCGTATTACGTTATTGCTTAATGTAGTATTTATTTCATTTTTAATGTAAAAACTAGATTTAAAAATAAATGTTGCCGATGTTGTAAATATTGTGACATACACACACATATTTCAAATAAGATGTTAACATTATAATATAATTAACTTGTCATTTAATCTTATCCTCATTTTAGAGATGACTAATTATATTCATTGACTGTTTTACTATTAATTAGGGATACAGTTCGAAATAGGAGACTACTTTAAGATTATTATGTTACAACCTTCTTAATGTAGAATACTTGACAATTAATTGTTTAAATCCTATTATGCTGTTTCCATACTTCGTCGAAATGAAAGTTGTGACCTACAAGCGGTAGATTTATTGTTACATGGTAAGAGCCTTTCTTAACTATTCTTCCAACTAATATACTAAAAGTAAGCCCTAGAGACAGTATGCTGAAAGCGGATTAATTATGGCTCTGTGCATAATAATATGATAACCATGTGATAGTCCAATGCTCTGTTATTCTCCAACCCTTCTCTGATTACTTTCATGTCATGTCTACATCCTTCCTCCCTGTCATCTCCATATTATCTCGTGTCTAGGAAGCTGAGGTAAACAGGGGCCACTTGAGTAGCGAGGAATTTGTCAATTTATTCAAAGAAATCTCAACGCGGCCCGAAATCTACTTCCTACTTGTGCGGTAAGTGCGAGAATATTCGTATGTATCAGAGCAACATGATAGTAATGCTTGGAGAGTTGACTAACTGCATTATGTTCCTCAATGTGATCCTTGTCAACGACTATTGTCTACTTTGAAATATTTTATTGTATGCGCAACATTTCATTATAATAAATGTATTTCTTTGTAAATGAAAGAATATTTTAATATAATTATTTTAGGCTATTTTAATTAAAATAAGAGAAACAAACAGTTGTATAAGATCATTTATTATAAACGTTTTCGAATATGCAATATTCTTCATCAGTAATAATTTACTTATTCCTCCACCTTATTATTCCACCTATCTCAAGAAAACTTTGTTCTCGTAATCTGCTTCGGAAAATACCCCTTAAAACCATTTAGAGAGTCACAAAGAAGCAATATCACCCGCAAATATCCTACCATTCTTGTTTTAATCTGTAATATATTTACATTTTGTATTCACTTTTAACTTATCTGATGAAGAATATTGTATATTCGAAAACTTTTGTACTTTTATAATAAATTATCCTACAACTGCTAATTTTTATTTTTTTATTTAAATCTTTTTCTCTACCACAACTATATTTCAGCTATTTTGTTTTTTGATATTGAAATATTTACCCTCAATAGTTATGAATATATTTTAATAATCATGATGATTATTTCTTACAGAAAAATTCAAAGTTAGCACAAATTAATTCTTTTCCTCTCGCTATACTATTTCATTTTAATAATTATCATTAATATTAATTTATTGAAAAATTCAGACTATTTAATTTAACTATAAGTTATTTTGTTGGTCTGTCTTAAATGAAGGTGTTGTCTCTTTTGGGTTTTATATAATATAATACATGGAAATAATAACAAACTAGTTCAAATTGAATTGGCCGTAAATAAGCTTTCTGCTGTCGTTGTTAATAGGGTTTGGTAATTACATATTATGTATTATACATAATGCATTATTAGACATACTGTGACACAATTATAGATCTGATCATAGCTTCATCGATTTCATATTTGTTTCCAAAAATAAAATATAGCAATGATTCTTCATTATCACATATGATACTTTGCTGTAACTACACATTCTTAAATATACTTTATAGTTTTAAAGACTTCTTGCCCAATTTCAATCCAATCTTATCAAACGCTAATTTTGTTTTGATGATTAAAAGTTGTCAGTTGTGTTTTTTACTCATGTTTCCTAACGAAAGTTAAACATATATTTATAGTATTACTATACTGTATAAAATAGACATGCTATTGTATTTTATGAACCTATATTGTATTATAAAGTATGTAATAAACATGTTTCTATGTAGGTAATCATTAAGGCACCAATGAAAACATAACACATGATTTCTGGTTCTATTTTACTAACTGTTTACTTATCATTTTGAGGAGTGTGCATTTTTTAGTTTAATAATATATGGATGAATTACAATGATTAATTTAGCGTAAACTTAGATATGTATTGTACAACGATGTGCTTAATTGACCGCATTTGTTTTTGTGATCTATTTCGGAAAATACTGTCCTAACTCCATTATAGAATTCATTTTAGAACTGCAATAAGTACAACAAGGGCAGCTTTGTTTTGTCATAATATTCTCGTGATTATTAAGTATTTTCCATTTCATTTAAACGTTATATTTTTGTAAAAAATTACTATATTTTTCCTGCATAATATTATGTATTTTTATTTTTGATATGCAAGATACTATAGGTAGACTTTATATTTTTACAATTCGTTATCGTATTATATATTTTGTACTTATAGTGCTGTGTTTCATGTTGTTTTAAACATAATATTCCTTTCTATAATATTTTTAATTATTTTTAGGGTTTATTTAGAAAATCTCTGTTTGTACAAAAATTAAAATACTTTCGGGCATTTTTATTTCTTTCGTGTACTTTTAGAATATCAGAAATATGTAAATTTTAATTATAATATGTCACCTCACTACATTTTAGGTAGTCAATTAGAAATTTTAACGAAACTTTAAAACGTTTTGCAATAATGATATCTTATGATGTTTTTCAGTTTTAATTTAAAAATCTAATTATATTTGCTCTACGTACTTGTCTCTGTTTTTTTAGTAATCGATTAATATACATACGCTCATTTTTTATTGGTAGTTTTATCGTGACTATATTATAGTCAAGGGGATACTACCAGTAAAAATAATTAGTGTTTACTTTATATGATACTAACTCATTAAGTAATGACATCCCTTTATTTCCATATATAAATAATGATAAACAATATTAGTTACAATTGAAAGTTTTACACTACGTTGCCATTATATACACACTTGCTGTATTGATATTATTTTATTTTACCATAGTCGGTATTGGAGATAGTACCTGCAAGAGTTGTATTTATTTAAGTTTGTCAACTTTTCCAAGTTAATAACCTACTTTCAACGACTTACCGAGCAAAAATGTATAGATATATAATTCAAATCCACAAATTAATGTATTTTCCTAGTATTATTAAGTGATCACTTATATTTCAATCTAGGTATAAAGCAGAATTGGGCGGATTTTTCGTGCAAATTGCATGATAACTATGTATGTGTAGCCATAAATATATTTAAAAATATTATTTTAGTTATATCCACTATTTATTTTTTATAAAACTAAAAATAGAATAATGCTTCTTGAGTCAAAGGCAGGTGTTTCAATTCGATATTGACAAGATCTAACTGGTATAAATATGAACATAAAGCGTTTCATCTTTTTTGAAGTGTGCACATGTTAAGCATTTTTATGGTACTTCCTTTGTATTAGTTTTCTCTTGTCGGCATCCACTTAATATCGTAATGTAATACTAATCTTTTTTAAGTAGTAACAAGTATTACTTTTTACAGATATATAGTATACCTACTGTTATCCTTTAGACAGTCAAGAAATATTTGTCCATTTAGATACTCTGCAAGCAATAATGGCATACGTTTATAAATAAGTGCTTTGTTTTGTTTAGTTTCAGTCTAATATGCATTCTAATTCATGTGCATGTTTTGTCGTTTTACTTTTTACTTTTTACATAATTATAATAAAGAAGTATACGTACGTTGATATTAAAAGCATTTATAATAGCTATACAAGTCTATTAACTTAGTCCGAAAACTATATAACATAAGATATATTTTGAAAATGAAGTAATTGTTCGAATGTCCTAATCAAGATAGTTCAGATTACTTGTTTATTGAATGTTCAAATTTGTGTCTGGCAGAAATTGTTTTCAAGATTCGACTTTTTTGTTTCCGAAATTATTCAGTAATTTTCTCCTTTGTATTGTTATTTTAACTGTAATTTCTTTTTTAAATTATGTATGACCGTTGTCTAGAAAATGTAATTTATCAAGTTTTATTTTATTATATTTCTGCAAAGCACCTAGCTACACCCTACTTCTGTCAATGTCACCACAAATTGAATGATCCCATTTTAATCATTTTCTCTGATCCCCCAAATCCTTTTCAGCTATTCAAGTAACGGAGACTATATGACCGCTGATGACTTACTCCTGTTTTTGGAAGCAGAACAACGCGTAAGATAAATGATTTATTTTGTCATTCAAAAATTGTTAAATACAGACAACATTGTATATTTAACAATATTGTAGAAAGAATAGAATTTTATACCAATCCCAACACGCAAATATATTATCATACCATGCTTTTCCTATTATGTCTTTAGAAAGCAACGGACTAGCTCGTTCATAAGTAAATGAACTGACTGATTTTATTGATCCGAAAGCAAGCTGAAATAATAATGGGATAATCGGGATTTATTATATCTTTGATATCATTGTATATTATATTATGCTTCTAGATATATTTCACTATATTTTTCTAGGAGACTTAAATGGCATGCTAATGTAGTGTGGTGAAATATCGGGACTTATCTATCGATGAATAGATATTACATCTGTCAGTTAATGTAGAATTTTCTTATCGTTATTATAATTTGTATGTAGAAATAATTGTCATATATGTTTATTATAGTTAAAAAGTGGTTTGTTTTTCTCCAAAACAGCTTCCTCGGGTAACCAAAGATCACTGTTTGGAAATAATTAACCAGCACGAACCCTCACTTGAAGGCAAAGAGAAAGGTCAGCTTGGAATTGACGGTAAGTCGTGTAAACAATGGAATATTATAACATTTGGATGAAAGCTTGTTATAAAATGTTGTACTGTAAAGAAAATTAGTATTAGTTCATATGAAAGCCTAATATTTAGTGAACTAATTCGAATTCATTTAGTTAGATAGCCATATGCTTACTTATTTCGTTGGATAATGATATTCCGTGGTGTGTTTCATATAAAAATTAATTATTTTTCAGATTAAAATTCTAGACAATCCAGTTTTTTTCTTCCAAAATACAGGATACTTATTGTGAGTCATAAATTCTTGTTTTGGAACGAGAAACTTGCAAACAGCAATAATGACCTCCTATCACCCGGTTTTCACACGTTTTATAGTTAACCAATCGATAATTATGCCATGTTATAGGAATTTATATATATTATATTTACATAGTTATTGTACAAATAATATAGGGTCGGTTTTTGTGAATAATATTTTACAATATATCAATCCCAGTATTCCTGTTATATTTCTCATGCACATACAAATGTAGAAGCAGGGCATGTCGGGTGTACTAATACTAACTGACAAACGAATACAATAACTACATTTAATACATGTGCAGTGTGTATTTTTGGTGATGATCTTACATATATATTCCACTGATTGAGGGGAGAGAAAGTTAAGTGAACGAGGTGACTGTTGGGTCAAAATATATCTCAGTTTTGCATGCTCGTTTCGTTTCCTCTTATTTTCTCTCTCCCTCTCTCTCTCTCGCTCTCTCTCGGATTTTTTATTAAACAGGCCGATACATAACACAA
>JAYRBW010082927.1:0-23107 GCA_036023295.1 Invenusta paracnida
CTTTTTGGTTGATTAAGTAAGTAATCACGTGATTCAGTTGCATATGATCGATTCTTCCTCACATCATGAAAACCAATACAAAAGCAAGATATACCATTGTTTTGATACTATATTTGTTGAATTAAAAATCGATTAGTTTATCAAGCTGGCTTGAACTTGTGGATAAGAAAATAGTGACATCAAAAGGGTTTTTCAATGGTCAAACAAGAGTTGAAACTCTAGAATATCAATACTCTATGGTCCACAGAGTAGGTAATAATAGACAAAGCTTCGACTTTTATTGATTTCATATAGGTACATTGCTCTGAAAGTTATCGTATATAAAACATGGTTTTATTTGAATAAATTTGATGTAAATGGATAAGGAAAAAGTAGTATTAAATATTTTGATTACATTAATTTTAAGAGCAAATATAATATATGTAGTAGTCAGACTATTTAACACGTAAGTTGTCTGTAAAATATAATTTAATATGTATATCTAAAACTGTTTTACTAATCTGCTTAACTGCAATCAAGTATTAAAACAATATTTTGCCAACGATTTGTGTTAGCTAAATAGTAGGTAGTATTAAACTGAATGCAGAATCAAAAAGAGTCCGTTTAATTACTCTATATCTGCTATGGTTTTAAGTAATTTATTTAAATCTTTTGGCAACAAACGATGGTTGACATTCACACAGTACATTATTGTGATACATACTGTGTTGTACATGTATTCGTATGTATTTTGAATAATATACTAATTACCTTTTTTATCGAAAAAATTCATTAATGCGATTACAAGTAGGTACTATAATTATCTCCTGATATGTATGTAGATTAAAAAACAAACATATTTTCATTCTTTCCGCTTGATCGGAGAATTACATTTTCATCAATGATACATTCTTACATTCACACGTAACTCGTAACTGAACATATCTATTCGGGCGATAAACGGAACATTATTACATTACTTTGAGATCCACACCTGTATGAGCGTATGCAATCGTAATTAAAGAATTTGCAAATGAATTAATCCTTTTCTGTGATATATCTGGCATATTTCCGTACTAATTGAGCTATTATTTCCATCTGTCTTGTGATTAGAAAAATATTGATTTTTTTAGACAGTTTTGGTTTCATACATTTTGTAACATAGTTAGAGGCATACTGCTGTTCCATCGCTTAATATACTGTGATGGATGTTTCTGAGATTTTATGACGTACATATTAATTTATTATTATTTTAATATATACACACACACACTATACACATGGCTTACTACATGTCTTTGCGGATCATACGAGTGTTATATTTACACATCGAGTAAATTAGGTCTCAAAATGTTATATATAAAACTAGATTTTCTTACTACATTAATTATGATAATTCAGTATTAGTCTTATAAGTATATGTAACAGTAATTTCCTTTTCTAGATGATCAGTTGTCAAATTTTATGGTTACTAGTATTTTTATATTGTTATTGATCGACACTTAAAATTCATACGTTTTTTTTCTGTTTTTCGTTCTATTTTAAAATTCTTTTAAAATAAATAACACTTATATATTATTAAAATGGACTAGACTATAGTCTGGTTCGAAGAAAGGCATGTTAAACGATGGTTAGATTATAGACAGTTTTATTGTTTATTTATTTTTAAATATACGTATTAGTGATCTACTAAACGAAATAGTGAAGTAAAATTCACAAATTAAGGAAATCATGTAAGTGTTATTTTATTCTTACAGCTGTGCATAAGCTTCAAAAATGTGAATGCTTGGTCGATTTATGTTGGTTGAAAAAAGAGTATTAATTTAGATTAATTTAGAAACTGCAGGATTATAGAGGCTCATCGAAGAGGCAACCAAACTGTAAGCCGAATCGATTGAATCGCCCGAGTCATTATAGCTGTACAGCAAATCACTTATGCATAAGCAAAATCGACTTACAGAGAATTACAATTTACTTTCTTTTCTGTCTAGTTTAAAAAAAAATAACTATTCATATTTTGTCCTCATATATGTCACGTTAAATTACGTTTATTTTTTTTTTCAATTTGAAATATAGTTTGAAATTTACCACCTTTATATCCAATTGCAATTTTACACATGAGCTGAAGAGTAATTTTCTGAATTATAATCGCCCCTTTCAGGTGCAAAATACCACTTATTATGAACATTCTATGGCAATATCTTCCTACCTATGGGTATATGTAATAGCCAATGTGGAATACCGTTTTCTCTAAATATAAGAGGATCTAAAATCTTCCTCGTATCCTGAGTCTCATTTAAACAAGTGAATCAATATAATTCCACACCCTATTTTAGCTATTCCTGGCACCTTATGACAATCTGTCAGTATAATATTAGACTGACATATTATGTGCAGGCAATTTAGAGGCTAACCCTCGAGTAACTAATATTCCTAGCGTCAGCTGACTAGTTCACCCGTCACAGGGAACACCCATCACGCTGCGCACGACCGACTCTTTTCCAGAATAATCGCCTTCTATTCATTCCTCCAAGCTACTCCTTTCTTCGCTGAAGCTTTCTTATCTCGCAAATTACACTGTTTCTTGTTTCTTAACAATATATTATATACATATATATGTATTAACCACATGTGTATGTCTACATCTATATTGTTGTTACTATTCTTTGGTGAGGTCATGGATCAGGAAAGGTTCTATTTTTAAATTATATTTCTGGCTTTGAGTGTTATAAGTTCTTTCATCGGTAATATCATCCTTCTAGTTCGTTATATTCATTTAGTATTTTCGATATTGTATCATCTTACATTCTGAAATAACACGCCTACATTGTGACATGTTTTCCTTATTTTCGTATAAGTATATATGTATACTTATTAATTAGATAAAGAGGGCATATTACCTTTTATATTAGTAATTTGTTCTTAGAATATATTGTGTCTAAATACATACATATATATTATATATGCCAAATTATGTGTGTAGTGTTCACTTTTTAATTTTGTAGCTGTGATATTTTTTCCACCTCAATGCAACTAAATATATGACAAAACCATATGATGTTTTATACATAATATACATATATATGGATTGTTTGTTATTTCTGTTATTGATGTTTGGTTGACATAATTTGTTGTTTCTATTATATCTTTGACAAAGAAACCCTTTAGATTGGTACGGAGCTTGTCCAGAATGCGGTGTACACATCGACGTTAGGTTTCCTTTCGTATCACTCTGAAATATGATAAATTACCTTGATATCTTGAAAATATATGTATGCAATGCATGTACTAGTAGAATCACTGTGTTTGGAATTGTTAATTCTTTAACAATGCTATCTATATTATGTTTTAAAGTCCGTATATTCAACGGCGCTTTTCTAATGACACACTGATATTGGTGCGTTGCCTTAACTCTAGATATCTTCCTAGCTGGTAGAGGTAGGCTTACTTCCTCGTATTTGCTGTGATTTTGAAATGATCGAATGGAGCAATATAAGCTTCCTTTGTCTTTTCTCAAAGTATTATAGTTTCACCGCTTTTGGGACTAGATTCACTATTGTGCACCCAAATATGAGGTCACGTGATCACACCCTAAAAAGGTGTTTTGTTTTACTCAAAATACGAATTAGTTTATTATAATATAAAAAAGCATGCATTACACTAGCACACACATTTTCTCGGAGACAGAAAACATATTGTTTGACATTTTATTATTTTTTAAATGAAAGTAAATAATGTATTATATCTATTTAATCTTATAAGAGACTCATGATCAGATTTTAAAATGCCTGTTTCTTAAATGTACCGCAGGCCTGAGGGTATTTATTGACGATTGTTTTACAAATTAAGTATGCATGGCATGCGTGCGTATAATATACAAGCCCCTCTATTTAATGCAGAACTGTAGTTTTTAGTTTCTTCCTCCTCTTGCCAATTGTGAGCTATCTAACTGTACGATCTATTTAAGATCTGATTTAAGTTAACTTCAATCGTTTATTGATCTTATCTCGACAGAGTTATATGTAAATAATTTGTGACATATATGCAAAAGGAGTGATTTAGTTAATTGGAATTACCACACTGACTAACCTGTAGACACACAAAGTTAATTGATCCATTCCTAGTCTCATGTTCTGTGCAAGCAGCATTATTCATAACCACTTCTACCTCGTAATTCACAACTCGTCCTTAAAGGACAGTCAGTAATCAAATCGATTATATAAACCCGGCGCTGTGCCAAACAAAAATCACAATTTTCTGTTTCATAAAATTGAATACCCATTTAGGAAATTTGAATATCTCAAAAGATACCAATTAAATGCTAACTTAATTATTACAGAACATGATCATTATAGTCATTATTCATGAGTAAGAGCTTGAATTGTACCATCATAACTGTGGTGTAAAGTATATGTATACACATATTTAAAAACAATATTTTAGATTGATTAAAATATACCTACTTGGTAAAATAATCGACCAGCTTTAATTAAAATAACAACAAGAATTTATTTTACTGTTACTAATTGATGTCTATAATTGTTAGTTAGTTAAAACATCTATAAATATAAACATTCCTCATCACTTTTCACAAATATCCGCCAATTTTGTTTTTAAGTTTATTACTGCGATTCCTTTATTAATCAACTGCTAAACAGCACTGTTGTATTGTCTACCACTGAATTATCTTCATTATTTTATGGACAAACCGTATGATATTAAATTAATCGTAAGCTAACATATTAAAACGAAATTGTGTGACGCATTTGGGCCAATATTTCGTTTCTATTTGAACAACTAAGTTGAAAAATATTGTTTGAAACAGCTTGCTTTATTGATTGATTATATACATACTGAGTATATTTTTAGTATACCTTAAGCCTGTTTATTTTACTTATCTATTGCATATGCATATTACCGATCATTGCTATAGTTATTCAAAATAACGTATAGAAATTATTATAAAGATGCCTACTATAGATAATGTCTACAAACATTTTTGTTTTAATATTTCAAATTTACTTTCCATTTTCAAATAAATAGATTTTTTTAATTTAAATTATCACTCGAGTGTCGTTTTCTTGCCACATTTTACTGACTTTATGAACATATTTTTTTCACTTATGCAAGTTATAAATTAGCCTTTTAATGACATAATTAAGAAGCAGCTGTCTGTCTGTACTACATGAATCATGTTGTATAATGTATCAACTTGGCAGGCAGACGGCTACAAATAAATATCGATATTAAAGAAATTTATATCATAATATACTTAGATCGAGAGAAAATTGGTCCATCATTCGTTTATGTAGCATAAAATATGTGTTGCAAATACGAATTCGTGTTGTGCATATATATATCAAAAGTTCTGTCAATATAGCTTCTATATATAATAAATATGATATGATATGATATATTCCTTGATTTATTAATATTGTATGAATATCTATTTGAAACATGCGATGGATTATTTCTAAATTTCTCTCAGTCTTGAGGGAATAGGTTCAGTAGTGATGACTTAATTTTCCTCCTCATAAATATATTACAGAATCTTCCTTTTTTCTATACTGATGACATGCGAATATATAAAACAGGCATCATATTTTCCCTTTAAATTAAGTTGTCCACAAGGCATATACATTGTGAACTTCTACATTTTGGCTTAAATTATGCATTGTTATTCTGTCTCGTCAATTCAATTCGATGTTTAAGCCGTTCCTATGTTCGACTGAGTTTCCTTTTTCTCTTGAGAATTTGTTCAGCCAGACAAAAACCACAAAATCAAAAAGTATCTCAATAGTATTTTTGTCAATGTTAGAGATATGTAAACCTAATTTCTTGATATGTGCAAATACATCTATCAGAGGTATAATTAAAGTATAAGATACAATGTATATATATTATTAAACGTTTAAAAACACTTCTATGTTGCATGGTAAAATTTGACAATTAATAAAAATCCCTCGGCGTACATCTGGTGAATTATTCTTCTATAAATTATAAGAACCACCTGAGAGCAGTTCACGTCCAACTATTTTATTTAAAAGAAAAGAAGATAAAAATAGAAAGCGTTAGCATTAACGATGAAAAGAATTACATAAAATCGTACATTAAACAATGTAGATACCTCTAAATTGTTATCACTGAGAAACACGTACATAGTCAAATATATTGGTAAGTTCGGACTAATACTTATACATCATGTAAATAACAAAATTCACCTTAGTTGCCTAAAACCCGCAGCATATATCTCGGTGAGAAATTAAGAAACTATTTTCGCTGCGAAAACTTAGAATATCAATTTAATTGTCATAATTGTCATAATAAATATATTCATTTTACTCTTGTAATGCTATCGATTCAGATTTTGATTGGTTAATTATTTAGTCATAGCTGAAGGCAAGGCAATGTCGGTAGTAAGTCAATGAATCACACGGTTAAAACCTCGAAAGGACTCGCGCTGACAAATAACGTAAACTGACCCTCGTTAATCTAACTTGAATAGTTTATTTTATAATTCGCACTTGGTTTAATTAAAATACGACCGAATATTTTATTTTATTTGGGTAAACAAAGGCTAATGAAATTATTGTTGTGTTGTAGAATTATTCAGTGCTTGCGCAGTGACTAATATTCACTATGATGATACATAATGCATATACATATACATATATATACTATCTACATATGGAACTGAAATAATCAATTTCTCGCTAATTCAGATTCAACACTTTTCGATTATAATTCTTCATTTTTGTATTCATTATCCTTCTTGTGAAACAAATCTTGCTTCTTGAATTGAAAGAGTCGTCTACATTATAAAGTTGATTAGAGAGAGTTTATCGTACATTTCTACACAGCTGCGTCTCCCCTTTCTCTGGGGAGTTGTTGTTGGCAGTTTAGCATCTTCCTCCATGTGCTGTAGCTCATTCCTCGATATAATATATCTGGATGAACCTGACGAGGATAGGGGCATATATTATATATTATAGCTGCCCCTATCCTCGTCAGATTCATCAAGATATTGTCAAAAATGCAAGACATTCCATCTATATATATTTGTCAGTGATTTGTTTTCATACTTACAAAACGCTTAATATATAGTAACTTTACTTGTTTATAATGTGTATATTTTTAAATTACGAATTCTATTATTTTAAGTATTCTAGTATATATATTATATACATATATATATACTTATTTATATACTAGTTTATTAAAACCGATATACGGGTTGTCTATGTTACTATGGCAACCAACGCGATTGTTTCAAGTACCGTTATTGGGTAAAGGTTTTTGTTCGTTGACTTTCAAGTAGATTTAAAATATAAAGAAAATCTTCAAAAGGTTTCTGTTCATAGATGTTTATAGAATACTCATCCCTATTGTGATTTTCCTAATTGACAAGTCTTAAGCCGATGTGTGTTTTGTGTTATGCTTGAGCGATACTTATTATAATCCTACAACCATATCAAATTACATCGTTAGGCATTAGAATTTAGTTTGCATTCGTTTAGAATTAGATTGCAAAATACTTGTCAACACAAATCAGAGCTTTCGTATATAGTATGCGCAATAGTTTACGTTTTAACTTTTCTACTTCAAATGTAATGTTTTAATATAATATTTTATCTTTTGTAAGCTTCTTTGTTATCTACTCCTAGAAAGCAAGTTAGTTTTGACTCAATGTAGGTATAAAACTCGTTTCTTAAAAATGGTGTTTATTAAAAATATTATATTAATCATGTGATGAATAATCAGTTATTTAGCATTTAAAGGACTGCGATTTGATATATTTTAATTATTGTATGACTTTATTTGTATTTTAGTTTTTTCTCTACATCAGTTTATTATGGTATTGGGAGTTTACTTATGTATAAACTTTGTATATATGATTAAAAACGATTAAAGTATAAGAATTAGTAGAACGAGTCTGTGCTTGGCTACATGTTCGTCTAGCCTAATACTCTGCTCTAAAGGATGCTCAGTGTTATTATTTAAGTTACAAAGTCTCTTATACATCCGCTTCGGAGAGTAGAACCCCAGCACAATATCCACCTTATCTCTACGATATCAGCTAGAGCTATAGACATATACCACCTACCTTGAATTCATCCGCTCTGCAAAGTGTTCTTGTAATTTAGGTTAACATGTTGGTTGAATGAATACTTGCGACATGTTAATATACTGCCCTCACTCAACATGTCAACTTCTAGATAAGTTATCTTATCTTTCCTCTTCTCTCCCGACCCTAGACACCCGGATGTCATTTCGATCGTCATATTTTGATGGCCAAATCGTGTTATAGTTCTATAATGTGTCATGTGTGGAGTTACAAATAAGAGGCGAGGGGGTCTATTTCTCACGCCGAAGCATCTTCCTTTATTTAAGAGGTTTTCCATCAGTAACACACCTGAAAAGTGTGTTTAGATCGTGTGATGTGGAGTCATTCCGCACTACCCCAACTGTTGGAGCTAAAAGTTACCCCCTGCACAGTTGTAAATAATGAGAAATTGTACTGGATGCATTTTAGGACTTAATGTAACACGGGTTATAGTCCCGAAAGTTTGATATTATATGAATCTGTTTAGTTATCTTCTTTCCAGGATATCCATTGGAAATTTGGAAATCCATTTAATACTCTATATACGAATACTTTTACAAACATTCAAACAATAAAATCCTTTAGTCTTAAGTACTACGTAATACATAGTATAGTCTGCATTAATAGATTCGAAAACTAATAGCAATATATATACCTACATTCATACATTTCACATGTTATGCATGTATATCATATATATTGCAAACAATTAAGCGTAGGCTATCTATCCCCGCCGAGGTGTTTGTTTGAATCTAGCAGCCACAATTTATTTGGTACAACAAATATTTCGGAGTAAATATAGTTCACGTCTTACTCTTTTAATATCTCGTCACATTCAATCATGTTTAGCTAGATTTTCGATAATTTGTGCGTCTAACTACTTCAGCCCTTCTTCGTTCGTGTTAATTTAGCAACGAAATAGCAATAAAACAGTGTTAGTTAAAAATCAATATACTACTATTTATGTTTGCGTGTATAATAAGTCAACAGCGCTATTTTGGACAATCGATCCAAAAAAGCCGAAATATAACATCGCAATTTGCATGAAAGAGTAATAAATTTCTCTATTAATAAAACTAGTAACTTATTACAATTGCCATAATAGCATGTCATTTTGGCAATTAATTATGTGTATTTATAATCCAGAAAATCTGCGAAATAACTCGTGGCAACAAAAGCTTTGCGCTAATTAGGTTGCCCACGCAATCTTGTGAATTAATAGATTATGCCTGCGAATAAGTACATGCATAGGTTTAAGCGTCCTACTTCGGTGTTATCGATTTTGTTGTTGTTTCTATCCATCTTGCATTGTTGTTTCAACATGCGACGATAGATTTGTCAACATCGAAGCACGCAGCCAATATTATTATACGCCTTATTGTTGTTCCGAGTCAAATAAATATGCTGTACCTGTTGCGGTCTTGCCTGTCTGAGTATAACGACAGATCTGTCATTCTTGATAAAAATGTCTCTTTAACAAATATTCTTTATATATATCTGCAACCTTTACGAGACTGTTGTATGTAGAAGATACAGATACAACTCTGATGTGGCATGTCCCATATTTTCGTGGTTGCGGTTAGCTTTTCTTCGCGTTTATTTGGTTGGCATGACAACACTGCTATTTTACCCTATTCCTTCGTCCCTTATTTTTCTTCAAAGGCTAATTTGTGCCTGTTTTGATGTTGTGTTGCACTACACACGGGAGTTTTTTTAGCAAACATTTTCCACTTTTTTTAGGAAATTATTAAATAAAACAGTGAATTTTAGTCGGTTTATTTTTGGTTTGCCTGAAAATTCTCTGAGACTTTTAAATTTCATATTACTGGTACCTATATTGTGTTTGTAATAACTATCACCCAGACTAATACTAAAGTGCTGTCAATATACACACATTTATCAGTTTCTAATCAATTATCAGTTATTTATTTTATAAAATGTCGACTTTGGTTTAAAAAACGTGTTCTGTCAACGAAAAGTTATATCTCGAAGCATGAAATTCAATCATCAAAGTTAAAGTTCTGCGTATTATTACGATATCTATAAAGCAATCTAAATTGACGTTTACTCATTACTCTAGAAAAAATCAATACTCGATTACCTTAATAAGGTAATCGATCGATGTTGACCAATATATCGTCGCATGTTGAAACAACAATGCAAGATGAAATCTAAATTTAAAGTCAGATTGCTTAAATACCTAGTTACAGAGTATAAGTTTGGAAGACCAATTTTCTGCCAGCACTCATTCGGGAGCACTGGCATCTAATCAATAATACTGCCTCTAAGTGCGCTTTTATAGTCAGAAAGCATCGGTTTAGCTGACAATAATCCTATAGCTTTTATTCTCCTGGGGATAGCGTTGTAGATAGCGTTGTACTCGTGATCCTTGCTATTTAGTGTGACCTTCGTATATTGCATTGGATCACAGGAAATCGTCGGGCTTATGATCTGACGATTATATAATTACTACTATAGCCGAGGATCAGGTTCACTATTATAGGCATATATGTAAATAGCATAGTATTGCGCCGATGCTTATTGCTGATGCCTTTATATGTCATACATATATTTGCATAAATATACAGAACAGGTGATACAAATTTTGGGGGAGATTTATAAAACATGAGAAAAGTATTGAACACACCGACGCTGCGTTTTAGCTAACACATCTTATAGTGCATCATTATTTTGCGGTATGAACTTTTGCTTTAAGGTCCCTGGAAATATAAATGTTTTGATGGGAATTTACCCAGCAATGGAATGTAATAATATATGTGTAAAACACTTCCGACGTTATACTTTAACATTCCTTGATAGAAAATGTTTTACACGAAGTTTGCGGTACGTATTTTGTCTACTTACCTAATTAATACATTTAATAATATGTTTGTGACCATAAAAGGCATAAAATTCTTCAGTTGCATTTTAACGAAAACAAAGCATTTAGAGTGTTGAATTTGAACCAAACTGTTTTATGAAATTGATAACATTCACGCACTCGTTTAATATATATTCAAATATGTTAATAAATATATACATCTGGGAAATAAAGTTTAAAAGTTAATGAATAAATAAAAGTGTATCGCGAGGATGCCCAGAGTGTGCTTGTAAAAATATAAATGATAAACTGTATTTTATTTCAATGATTTTAAATGTTGTGATTGAGTAATTTTTATTTTATTTGTAAGCCAATAGTATAACTTTACTCAACCTTATCTACATATACTGCCCCCCCCCCTCTACCATTGTATAAACTTTCTAATAAGGTAGTTTGAAACCTCGTATGTAGTTAAGCTAATATTTTTTCTAAAATAGTTCAAACTATTGGATGCACGATAGCGGATATGGTGTTAAATGTTGTAAAGCTTTATTTTGGAAAAGGCCCAGGAAGCTTATAATATTCCATTTGTTTATTTAAAATCCCAATTAAAATGCGGGGACCCTGGTATATATTATAGGCTTAAATGTTTTATCTAGAGATCTATTAGTTCAGAACAAGAGCCGTCATCCAATTAAAATCCAGTGTTTGTTGGAGAAAATCATATTACTTCATAAAGAAACAATTTTTCTTTTTTAACGATATCCAAGTAACTATGATTGTGAATTTTTTGCATCACACATTTTAGAAAATCGTTTGCTTTTTAAGTTAACAGACAGATATCTTCTTTTTTTTGATATTCTAAAATTCCGTCAATAGATTGTCCTGTTAGGGTGTTGAAATTACAGGTTTAACTGAGATATTTAATAGCCCTGCATTTCCCGATGGCTGTTTATTTTTGCTGTACTCTAATTAATACGTTTTAAACACCATTTCTATATTATAACCTAAAAGTTATACAAATCTGCTTAACGCACTTTGTATTAATTTATCATTTACTTATATCTTCTTGTTCTTTTTATTACTTTATATCTTTTACTACAGTGTGTCTCGTGGCTTTCTTCTGTATTCGCCGAAATCGCGAGAAACGGAAACGACAGGCGAACGCTTTCGTTGTCAATAGTTACATCGGTGGCTCCCTGAATACAGAGAGTGGTCACTGCAATCTCACCGTCTCGGATGTGAATGTAAGTCCTGACCAAGTTCTGATCACTTTCTCGCATGCTTTTTATTCATTGTGCAATTTTAATTTTGTTTTATCTTTTCTTCTTCTTTTCTAATTTTGTTTTAACTTTGTCTATTTTTTCTTGGTTGCTTGTTCTTTTTTTAATAATTGCTTTCAATCATTTGTTCTTTTTATTGTTCTATATTTTAATTGTTTTTAGTCATCTTCAATTAAATATGAATGTGTGCTTCTGTGAAATTAATATTTACACAGACTAACAGAACTTTATTATTATTATTATTATTATTTATTTATTTATAATATTTCTATTTTTTGTTTTCTTCTCTTTTAAAATATTGGGAACATTTTATTCTTAATTACTTTATTTTTTTCATTTTTCATTGGTTTCTTTTATGTTTAATCTTTCTTTCTACCATATTATAGTTACCTATTCTACTTACTTTTCTTCGCCCCGACGAATGCTAATACCTATACAAACTTTAGTTTTCATTGTTATATCTGTATTTGTATAACTTACCTTATCTTATGCTGTTGTTTCTTTTATCAGTCGTGTCTATTTGTAGCTATGAAGTCATTTGTTTATTTTCTACTTTGCTGTGCTGCATTTCTTTCATATTTTCTTTCATATATTGTTTCGTATTTGCTTCTTTGTTTTTTCATAACTTTATATGCCTACCCATTTTGCTTTATTTGTTTTCTTCTTGACCTTTTTAGATATGTTTATTTTACTAGTTTCCTTTACAAAATAGAATTTACACTAAACTTAATTTTGAAGTTTTTAAAAATATGCCCATTTGATTTCGTAGGATTTTGTATAACAGTTAATTCGTCTTCCCTCAACGATTGCAACTATTGTATATTTGTAATTTTGCATTTCTAAATACAGAATTTGAAAAAAAAGGTATGCCTCACTCTATTTAAAGTTATTTATTACATTGTTTCCATGAAGAGCATTGTAACAATCTCTTTCTCTTTCAGGACATCGACGACCTGACCTCCCTTGACAATGACTCCTTCCTTCACAGTCTCGAGAAAGCGGTCTTTTCCAAAGAAGCTGCGGCGGCCGGACTGAGAGACCACAATCATAGCAACCGGACGCATCAACGCCCCCCCGGCTCTGGGTCACACCGAGAAAGGGGAGTTACCGTCACTACAAGCAGCGATGACTCCAGCAGCGCGTCCTCGACTGCTGCACATCCCGTTCTTCTCCTAACTGCTGCGCCCTCGCGGCACTCCCCACACCATCATAGCAAACAACATCATAAAAAGGCGCGGCCTCCCGCTCCGCCACCTTACTACCTTACCAACCACCCTAGTAACAACAATAATAATGTGAAAAACACGCACTCACCGCGAACATCCAACAACTCTACCTCGACAGTCTCCACAGTGCTCTACCCCGTTCCGGAGCTTCCGATTTCTTCGCGTCTCTCTGTGGCCTCCACTGCTTCCTCGTCGACTTTTTCTTCTGTCCATAGCAACCGCAATCACCGTCGACATAGCAACAACAGCAGTTACCAAGCGTCGCTGAACAAGGCAACGATAGCGAGACATTTGGCGATTGTTGAGCGAGATCTCGCCATGCCTAGTCAGCAGTTTGCCCTTCCGCTCTAATGCATTCTAAGCGTCCTTGGTTTATCAATTAAAAATCGATACTTTGAATTGTACAATTGGAAGACTGGGCTTAGTATTTGCGGAAAGTTTACAGACTAAACAAGTTTATAAAAATGTGGCTATTAATAATTATTACAAGTCAGTTTATTTTACAGTGTTTGAATTGAAATTCGTAACATTTATTACATTAAAATGCGAGATTGCAATGCATGTTTAAAGTACTTAGACGCTTTCTTACAATACTTTTTCTTGCTGTTACAGCATTTAAAATGTGCAAGTTTTTCCAATCACTTAACTCGATATCGTTTAAGTAGACCTAAGCCCAGGCATCTAATCGTACCATTCTATTTCCTTACTTGACCTATTCATTAATTGGCAGTTACCCGTCTTGCTGAGAAATCGACAACCATAAATTTAACAAAAGCAGGATCGCGAGCTTGGTGCCTGATTACCTTGGAAATAAAGGCTATTCAAATTGTAGCCACTCATGTAAAGGCAGTGCTCCAAGAAAAGTTATCTTACTTGTTTAAAATTAAATCTAAATTCTTAAAATCTATAATTTTTCTCAATTGATATAGTTAAATTATATTTTTTATAATTTGAAGTTCTCTAATTCAAAATGTTCTACTTTCAATGAAAAATGTTAGCACTCTAGAAATGTAATCAATTAATTCTATACACATTTACTTAATAGTTAGCCTTAAAAGGGTAAACGTTTTCAATGTTAAGATTTTATGATGACAGTTCGCGTTTCATTTGATTCATTTTACATTCCATATGAAGATTATAGAAATTTCTTCACGGACTGCTCGCTTATACTATAATTCATTTCGTCGTGTCATTTTCAATACTTGTATTATAAGATTATCATGTTTGATAAAATGCTCAAATGGATTATAATTGCATGTGTGTTTTATACTTTTCGATGACCCCATCACTCAATTAAATACATTGTTTACTGTTGCTATGCACCAAAGTTATCCATATTAACCAGATACTATCCATTATTGCATTCTCCACGGACCATTTCTTATATGAAGAAAATTACATTCAGTTAAATAATTCTCAAAGAAAACTGTACTTGATCTTATTTTGGATTTTGATATATTTTTTGCATTTATTGGACATTAGTATTATTTGAAATTATTTGAAAGAAAACGTGTATTATTATTTCAAACAACTTTCTGTAACTTTAGACAGTAAAGCTTGCCTCATATAGACACTGACGCAAATCACGTTTTACAGTATTTCACCAACATTTCACTCAATCAGCAACTATCCTCTTCTAAACTTATTTCTATTGGTTGAGGACTATGACCACCCAAAGTAGAAAAGTGATGACAGAAAAAAATGAATAATTGGTCTGTTATATTTACACCTGTTTAATCCCGATAACACTTTACTCCATAGACATTTCTAATGGAAAATTAGTTTAGAATGAACTTTAACTATCTTTTGTGAATGACATCTGCCTAAACTTTACTTTACTTTACTTTTTCAACTTAAGGCCTACAATTTCGTGGGTTGAATTTCTCGTTATTTGTACGACATCACCTCTATTAAATTGATATATTTGCTTGTGAATCCATCATCCAAAGATCTTGATTATCAGCTATAACCGACCGATCTTGCGATCTTAACATCCATCTACCTGTCTTTCACACAATTACCCTGTCATATTAGACACAAACCCCAAACTGCGCTGTGGTCAGAACTGTATTATCGACATACTCGTCTTCTGAACTGTAAATAATGTACACATTCTCACTTTCATTCCTTTGTTATAGCGACAGAGGCCAAGATAACCTAAAACTTGGCGAAAACCGAAATATTATTTTAGAACTGGATTGTAACCTATTTTTCGCGTTTATTTGCAGTTGACTAATATATTTATTTATTTACAGTGACATGTTGTTCAAGGTAAGCAATTATAAAATCAGTTATCGTGTAACATACTCTTACTAATACTCTGCTATAGCATAACACGTTACTTGTTTATATTATCGTTGCATAATAATAGCTTATGTCTTGTTTATTATCCAGTTTAATAGACTCCATATTTCTCTGCCTATATTTATACATCTAAATATTGATTTAAAAGTTGACTTCGCCCAATATATATAGTTAAGATTTGAATTTCTACATACCTTAAAATGTGGGAAACCGGAAATTATATATACACTAGTTTTACCAAAAAGTGAAATACAACATTTTAAATGTAAAACAAAAATTGCAGCTGTGAATCTGAATGAAATGTGCAATTATCGTATTCGTTTTGTAGTTATATGCTTTGTATATATCTGGGTGGAGTTAAGCAACATAAGTACCTCTTTTTCGAGAATATTATCTTTAGAATACAAATCGATTGATCGTATTTTGGTTTCCGCTTTGCTTCTCTCTGTGACCGTCTGCATGCTGCAGCACTTTTAGTAATTGATTCTTGATTGGTGTGAATTTTAGCAGGTGACGGTGTTTAGATTTTTTTGTTTGGACTCATATTTAGCTTGCTCTGAAAAATGTTTCTATAGGTTGTTGTAGTTGGAATATACCTGAAAATATGTACAATAGAAGATAACATCTAACGTGTAAACATAATTTTTTTATTAGTAATTTGTTAATTTATATAAATAATCACGTTCAGAGGGCCTCGTTTATTTTTGTGTACAATCCACTTCTCATGGATGTTATACCTTTCATATCTTTCTCATATCAGTTAAGGCTTCTTATATATATATTTTATCCGCTTTTTATCTAGCCGCTGGATACGATAAATAGTGTTAATTAAGTTTAAAAAAATATGGAGTATGCTATTATATAGTTACTTTGTTTTCTGGTATTACATAATACAATAATATATCATTGTTCATCAATTAACAGATTCTATAGCCATTATATGCTGTATAATTTTTAACCATAGTTTTATTTAAGAATAAATATGTTCCAAACATTCGAAGTGAATAAATATCTAAATAAATTGACAGCTAGTATTATTTCTTTGTAAATTAGGAGTGAATTTAGTATTATTAATTTTATATCAACTCATTATTTCAGAACGAGTATTACACGGTGTTTTCTTTCTGAAGTACCGTTATTCTTGTTGTATTTAAAAGTCAGCAGTATTTTTGAATTTTTGGAAACCTTTCATTATTATGTACCTTTCAGCATTAAAGCCAAGGGATATTTTTATCTTAATTAGTTTTTCTTAAATGTTATTTTGCATCATCTATTTTCATAGTATATACCTTCTATCCTATCTAATATAACCTGAACTGTCTAGTTATGTACATTAATACTTATTATTTATTCGCCTGGAAAACAACCCTAACATGTACACTTGTTATTGTAAATAGTCTTAATATATATTTCAAGCATTTTTATTTGTAGCTTTGTGTGTTTATTGTATTTTTGACGCATACTACTTATAATTTTAACAGTAGTATAGAATGTATTATGATTAAAGTGTTACCACAGTTCCAATATAGCATTATCATGTTATTACATTCAATCATTCAGTGAGTATTCTTATAATATATATATATATATATCAATATTGATTTATTGTTATTCGCCTTAACATTTGGTCTTGTTTTGTGACTTTTTTTAAAGATCATGATTTTGACAGTATGAATATTTAACTAATATTTAGCATTTTGTCTGAAATATAATAATGTTATATATTTAAACATGTTATTTTTTTTTTTTTATGTTTTGTGGTTTATTCTACTAAAATAGTTTCAGTAAATCGTTTAAAATAGCTATCACTGCTTTATTAGGTACTTATATTACCGAAATAGCTCTTTAAAACATATCAATAGAATGTTATGTTTCATCGTGTAAGTCTTTTAGCCTTTTAGAAACAAATTAGTACAATATCTGTTAGTACTATTTTATATGTACTAAACATGCGCTATTTTTTGTATTATTATTTTAGTTTTACATCCTTTAGCGCTATATTCACTATTCTGCACCCAAGGAGATGGTCACGTGACCATGCACTAAAAATAAACACATTTTGTAAAAATTGAACAAACCCTAAAACAAAAATTTCTCTTACCAATTAATATTATGCAATTTCAAAAATAAAATAATGAAAATATAACATTTACCAATTAATTAATTAATTATTTTTATAATATTTTCATAGGAATATTTGCATTGCATATTCGTTCAACCGTATACATACGAAGTTTTAAAACTCCACTCTCCAAGGTCGTTTAAGAATTATAGGAAAGGGCCTAATAACGAGTCCCCCTCCCCACCTCGCTATAGATATGGATACGCAAAAAGTCCGGTATATATCGGATTAAAATAAAATTCTATATTGTATTTCTTTCAGCAAAAAATCTAATCGGTCGAAATACTTTAATTTGGTAAAATTTCAAAATGATAAGCTCCAAAATTTACTATTCTTACATTATATATAGTTAGTAGTTATAAATATTTAATTTTTCACAGATTTTTGCCGTCCCTTCTGGCATAGACGACATGAATTTTACTTCCTATACACTTTGCTGCAGCTAAGGTCTAGACCCAAATGTTATTTAGGCAGTTTCAGTGAGAATTGCTAAATGCTTTAACCACTCCTATATTCGCCTACCTTCTGTCCTGTCGAATCCTTATTCTAAACAAAGTCATACTTTTACTGAAAGATTTCTGTGAACTTAAAACCTTAAAAAGATACACATGATATACATAGCTTGGCCCTTTTACAAACCTACCAAGAGGTACTCGTCAATATAGAGCCATGTATAAAAAGTCAGCTGTCTTACTTCCGAAGTCGGTAATCTTATACTTTTCGGTCAATATTCTTCACGAAGTGACCAATTTGTGTATAAATCTACTTCACTTGAAGTGTAAAAGTCTATGTAGCAGAGCGATTTCAGATAAACACATGTATATATGTGAAACAGCACTAACTGGCGTGTTTATAACTGAATATTATTTACCAGGAACACATGCTTAATACATATCGACAGATTTGTGTAATTTATGAAAACCTAATATGGATTAAAAAATCTAATTGATTTGGTGATCATTAAGTCAAGATAATCCATAATATATATATATGCTTATGTCAATGTGATTATAAAATTAAACTTTGCAAATAACACTGGGTAGACTGCATATATAATAAGTTTAAATTTATGTAGTTATGAAACAGCCGTGCAGCTGGATTTGAATTTAATAATGTTATATCGTATGGTGACTGAAAGAGTTAAGTAGGCAAAAGGTAGAGCTTGACATGTCAAAGTAGAGCTCGACATGTAAATGTTGCTATACTGTATGTAATTGTTATGTATTTTTATATCTTTCTGATATGGTACAATAATTCAATTTTTTAGCAATAAAGTACTTATCTTAGAGCTCGACGGGTAAAGATAGAGTTCGACATGTAAACATAGAGCTCGACATGTAAAGATAGAGCTTGGCATGTAAAAATAGAGCTCGACGTGTAAAGATAGAGTTCGACATGTAAACATAGAGCTCGACATGTAAAGATAGAGCTTGGCATGTAAACATAGAGCTCGACATGTAAAGATAGAGCTTGGCATGTAAACATAGAGCTCGGCATGTAAAGATAGAGCTTGGCATGTAAAGATAGAGCTCGGCATGTAAACATAGAGCTCGACATGTAGCGGTAGAGCTCGACATGTAACGGTAGAGCTCGACATGTAGCGGTAGAGCTCGACATGTAACGGTAAAGCTTGACGTGTAGAATAGAATGGTTTATTGGTTAAAAATCACATAGAATGATTTGATGGTACATAGAATAATCAGGTGGTGCATAAAACTTATAATAAAAATAAAATAAAAAGGTCATGGTTACAAATCATTAGCTGAGAACCAAGGTAAGAGGCTGCGTCTGAACCTTTCAGTTTTGCATTTGAAATGGAATTTGCGACGTCTTTTTAGGTCCATCTCTATGTTTCCACTGCGGTGTTTTTCCAGAATTTCGTAGAGTACCTTCTCTATACTGGACTAATCGTTTACAGAAGTTGTTCAATATGTTTAAAGATAGAGCTCGACATGTAAAGGTAGAGTTAGACATGTACAGGTAGATCTCAACGTGTAAAGATAAAGCTCGACATGCGTAGGTATATTTCAACATTAATGGTAGTTCTCGACTTGTAAATATACCTAGATGTCGATATTTACATTTTACAAGTCTAGCTCAACCATAGAAATAGACGTAGCGTTAGGGTTAGGTTATTAACGGCAACAAATACGTCTATTTCTATGAGCTCAACCTTTCGCTTACTTAACTTTTTGGCCGCTATGATATTTACCTGTTTAAGTTTTATTTCTGAATTGTGAATGGTAGAACAACTTATATTTTTTATAATATTATTCACTTAGAGAATGCTATATCGCAAGTTTGGCTATATTTTCGGGACATATTACGTTACCCTTACGTTCACCCAACATTTTCTCTAGATTTACAATTTTACAAAAATTACAATTTAAAAATGAAAAATATCAAATAATTTTTTTAAATATCAAACCCCGTCACGTTTTACCATTGAACGAGAAGAAATTAGGTCTACATACATATATGAGACAGTTTGAAAGATAAAAGTTCCTAAATATGTGAACATATGTATATGTTTGAACTCATGCATATGTAGTACGCTGATTTATAAATAAATAAGGTGATTATTTACATATTTAAATGTTTTTTTAAACACGCATAACTTAAACAAAAAACAGATGAACTGTTATGTATATTGAAATATATTTTTCAAATTTAAAATTTTCACGCAGATTGGCTGTATCGAAGTGCTAATAGTAAAATTATCTAGTTGAATAGACATCGAAAAACCAATGTAATTTCTTAAGCAAAACAAATGTTAATGTAAATGAAAATGAAAATAAAAATATAAAATTAAACATTCCAAATTAAGAAATTTTGGTAAGCTGGTTCTATAATTTTAATATTTTGCGTAAATTAAAATTTCAATAGACCTCAAAATGTTATCTCATATTTTCACAAAAGTAACGTAACATACATATTTTTAAATATAGTATTATATTTCGTATATTTATTTAAAATATGTGATAATACAAATATACATATAATTAAGAAATAATCATGTTTATTCTATAATTGATATGTTTATTGACAATTCTATGAAAATATAAAACAATATATACCTACATACTCTATGCATATAGAGACTCAAAGTTATGAGAAAACATATTTTAATAAAATGTGTGAATCATCCATGACAGCAATGATGGCTTGAATCTGCTCTGGCATCGAGTCCACAAGATTATGAAAAACTGCCAATGGTATGGAAACCCACTCCCAATTAGCTCTCTGTGGGATGTGGCATTGTCCTACTGGAACGCCAAGTATTTATCAGGCAACTCCAGAGAAAAAAGGTGGTCTCTGTGGAGTGTGGCATTGTCCTGCTGGAACGCATGACCTTTGACATGCTGACTGACTAATTTAAAGGACGCTACGAGATAAATAAATGAAATTATAGCTGTAAAACTGGGATTGCTATGCGAAATTGAGGCCCCTAGTATAGCAGTTGCTAAGTAAGAATGTAATGTTTGTATTATCGGATTATTTCAAATTATGTTGAGCATTTATAAAAAGCTATATAAATTTAAAAGGTTTTAATTGAGTCAGAATAATCTGAATAATAATACTAAGAAGAATGACGAAAAATGACGATTTTTGAACCATACAACTCAGGTTCTATACCTATATATCTGTGAGCATGGAGCTTGACATGTTGATTAACTATGTTGATTACTACGACGCTACATGATTAAAATAAAATTATTTCAGCATATTCAATAATTTTTAGATATTAGCTGCTACAAAAATGCCTAGAATTGTGATATTCTATAATATACTTATTGTACCTAATAGGTTTTTTTAGTGAGCTAAGAATTCCCACTTGTGTTTGCTTAGATCTGCAGATAACACACTTTAACGAAGATGATTGACTCGTCCAAGAAGCATATTTATTAGTTGTAAAATGTACCAGCTGCGGCAAATAATGAAAGTATATACTACTGTCACACACATTCAATCAATATTAATTGACTATATTTACCAAAGCCATTAAATTCTTCTTTTGTATGGCAATAAACATGTATATATGCTTACTTTCTATAATTCAATAACTAACTATATATTATAATATGTGTGTAACGTTGTGAGAATATTCTAGGAAACAGATGGTCATGTATTAAAATCTCTTCTTATGGCGGCCTGAATTGAAACACTGCGTATAAAGCTGTTGAAACATATTATTCTTTGTGATGGCAGATTTATTTTACTGAACCAGAAAGCATAGGTACTAAATTTAGACGTATAACATGCATGTTATCAGTGGGCGAGTATAACATGCATGTTATCAGTGGGCGAGTATAGCAATGATTTATGTATTTATGTCAATTTTGAATAAGCGTAAAGTGAGCCACATAACCAATTTGAAATGGTTATTTATATCGACAAAGATATTATGTGTGGTTAACTGAACCTCTCTGTGTTAAAATAGAGTTAACACAGTGAGTCTGTTATACAAATTTATAGCTTACTAAATTTCTAATTTGTTAAATATATATACTTTTCAATAGTGATGATAATGATAATAACAGTTGTAATATACTCACCATAAATATTCATTTTAGTATATTGAAAAAATGTTTATATTATTCAATTTCTATTGTATACACTTATAAAAGAAAAACAGAATTTCATAATTTCATACTACTTATGTATATATACTACTAACAGTATGGAGAGGGTTCCACAGCACTGTTTCGACTAATTGTTAGGTCTTCTTAACGGCACACAGACCTTCTTCTTCTTCTAATTGGTCCCCGGCCGACCGCCGACCGTGGACGATCCTATCGAGGAATTTCAGGATTTTGTGTGGGTTTCTGAATATTTTTTGGGGTTGAGGCTGTTAGTGTCGAAGATTGCGCGCCTACTGGCCTCTCATCTCGGGCATTTTAGTAGGAGGTGTTCAGCGTCTTCGTCCGCTTCCAGGAACTCTTCGCATGTTGGGCTTTTCGTTTTGTTGATGCTGTGAATTTCGTCGCAGGTCTTCAGAATATCAACGACTATGGCACTTCTGTTTTTGTCGTCGGCATTTTGGATCTTTTCTAGTGATACTTGGCTGTCGTTGAGGAACTTGATCAGCTGACCGGTCTGCTCCTTCTTCGCGTTCTTAACCATCAGCAGGCCTCTCCTGAGGGCAAGGAGTTATTTCCTGAAGCTGGAGCAGTGGATCTATGCCGGGATAGCTTCTTCTGTTTTACTGCCGTCTGCCCAGTAAGCCACAATCCCTCCGCCGCCATTTCTGTCGCCATCAATGGCTGA
>JAYRBW010082938.1:0-23102 GCA_036023295.1 Invenusta paracnida
ATGGCTCACTGACTCAGTATACTGTCCTCCTTCTTTTCTGTTTATATGTAGATTTTCTGCAGAGAGTGTATCGATTTCTGCTGCACTGTGACGCGTTCGGTGGAGATTGCATTTTCGATGCGCCGTGATGCGTTCAGTGTGCATGATACTTAAGTCTATTACAATCTTATTGAAGTATCATTCATTTCAATGTGTATAATCTGAGGATTGAATTGAAGGGTTGAAATTGTCTTCATGAAACGTGCCTTTGTTAGTGCTCAGTAGTATTTAATATTTGTATACATGCACTAAAAATACAGAAATGAAAAAGCAAAACAAATGGCATTTTATATTTATCAATAAGCTATTTATATCTTGTAAAATGAAGGAGTAATTACTTTTATATGCACAAATATTTGTATATTATAAATTGACATGAATTGTGTCCATTTATTCAGTGTTGGAATACAAAAACGTATTCCAAAACGTGAAGTTTGACTAATTTGATGTAAGCAGTATGTAATGGATATGTTCTGATATGTATTTGTATGCTTACTTTAAATAAGTTTAGAAAACACATCTACATAAGTTTTATTCAAACATTTACTTATTAATAGTTACATAATATGACAGTGAATTCATGAAATATCAAACACATAACAATAATATTGCTAAAAGTATACTCCCGATAATCATATTTGTTGTTTGAGTTGTTTTAGAAATACATAAAAGAGAATTTTACATATTTATTGGATGTACGGACGTTTCATCTTATATTCATATCCATTTGATAACAACTTAATTACTTATTGTTCAAAATAAAATTTCAGTTTTTGTTTTGTTGCATATCTGTATTTTGAATGAATGTACGTAATATAGATATTAAACACTACCTGAGCAACAAGAAAGCCATGTTTCATGTCGGCAATGTCACCTCTTCTGTTTAATCCTAGACAAAAACATGAACATGATATTTGCAATAAGCTTTCAAGTTAGTTATATTTAATGAGAATATTATTTATTAAAACCAGTTTTAGTGTCAACATAATAAAAAAAAAAATTTCAACTCAATAACAATGTTATATTTCTTTAATTTCGTCCTATTTATAGCTTTCATCACGTACTGGATGTTTCCGAATACACTGCTGGTTTGTTGATGAAATGATACGAAATGAGACTCAGAAAATAGACTACATTATGGTTCAGATATTATTTGAATGTTTCCTAATTTATGCATCAGTATAGACTGAAATTGTTTTAATACATACCTAATTCGTTATCCTTAGAACATCCAGATTACACAACTAGTATTTTCAGACTGATTATGTTTTTGTGTATTTGAAGTAATAACTTGGTAGCTTCTAGATGAACCAAAGTTCTGCATATGCTCCCTTTTCTTTCAAAGAGTATACTAATAATCAGAGTTTCGACTCTTACAGACTAAATTATTAAAGTGTATACTATTAAAGTGACATAAAAGCTTTAGAAAAATATTGTTATTAAAACTGAAAGCAGCGAAACAGTTTATGTAGACAAAAGATTTTTACATATAAATGTATTAAACTACATTTTACTGACTACTATGTATGCTAAAATTTCTAAAAGATCGATATTTGTTCCCAAATTTAATTTAATATGAATATTTAATGCTGCTCACTTTTAGTCTACCCAATTATACAAATATTTTATTCAAACGGAAAGTATCTATTTACAGCTACTGCACGCCACCTTAATGCCCATGAAATCAATAAGAATCAAAACTTCACGTATAATTAGACTCTATGCTTTCTATTTAGTATTCTTCCATTTTACAGAGGTACATATAAAGCATTTCAAGATATCCGCACATATTATATTCATAATAACACATTCATACACCATTTCAACATAATTTTAAGACAAAGGAATGATTATAGCTGAAGCATTGACAACCGTTTTACGTGGACACCCCACAATCGGAGCATTCACTCCCCTCGATCTTCCATTGGCTAGCGCTTACTGCATTCTGATTGGATGAGAGTTAATCGGGCAATCACAGCTTACTCAAATGTTGCCTAATGTCTAGTTGATGATGTTCGATATCTTTGGTAACAAATAAGTGACACAAATAGTTCTTCCGTCGCATAACACTAGCTTTTTAGTTACGTTTGGCGTAGCGTTTGAAGCAAAGATTATCTAAGGCAATAATTGAATGTCTATTCAAGTTGTGGCGACTATAATGTAATCACAAACATTGGGTGTTGATCTGCACTTGATATATATCAAGAAAGTAGTTTGAATATAGTTCTTTAATATGCATAGTAATAATAAAAAAGTATTACTTAGTAACGAAATAATTTAAGTATATACTAGCATATTTTTTGGTAGGTATTAGTCATTGCATGTGTAATATATACATAGTATTAAAGTCTTATCGTTTACTAATTGAATAATACTAAATATTTTAATAAGAATCGTGTAATAAAAAATATATCTCTTATTTTAGTATTTATAACCTACTCTTATTGTACTATATCTTATTCCTTTTAAATATTGAAAAGGTTATCTCAAATATGTGCTTTTGATTAATCAAAAGAAATAAATTACCGTATTTTATAGTATAAGCACCCATGCGCACTTATTTTAGAGTGGGCGTTTATTCTTAGTTGACATTTTGATATGGGCGTTTATTTTAGAGTGGGCGTTTATTTTTAGTTGACATTTTGATATGGGCGTTTATTTTAGAGTGGGCGCTTATTTTAGAGTGGACGTTTAGTTTAGAAAATACAGTATGTGTATAATGATACTTATGTATTATGTCCTGTGTTACTATTATGAACATGTTTAAATATTAATATATTATTAATTAGTGAAAGTATCATCAAAAACTCATTTCCCCTAGGATGGTACATTTCGTGATACTTTGATTGTATTATGAATAATAATATTTACACATTAATAACAGATTACTCCATTCAACAGATGTGATTTTAATTATCGTCCGTTAATAGTTTTTGATTTATATGAATATTATTGATTTTTGGACTTATTGTGCACATTAAAAATTAAAACAATGGGAAATTATGTTTTATAATTTTCTTTTGGTCAGAGAAATTGTTCATCAGAAATTGAGTACAACTTTGAGAACCGAATGTACAATTCATTTCATTGTATTGTTCAACTATTTGAACCAAACTAATATTAGATAAACTTCACTGCAGGTGAATGGAATCTAGGATGTACCCGATATTAATCCTGAACCTAGGGATCATTATGACGTAACGCAGTTATTGACGCTTCAAACACTTACTATATACTAACATCTGGTAAAATTGCTTTTTTTGTTAACAGCTTATAAAATTCACATTATTGATAATAATTGATACAATTTATGATGATGAAGAATTTTATATCAGCACCCCAAGGGACAGCCTGAAAACGCCGATATAGACGAACTGCCGATATATGCAAACTTGCATAATATGCCTCTTTCGTTCATCCAATAGCATGATCTCGAGTAATAACTTCTCTACCGTAGGCAAACTTGCATAATATGCCTCTTTCGTTCATCCAATAGCATGATCTCGAGTAATAACTTCTCTACTGCAGGCAAACTTGCATAATATGCCTCTTTCGTTCATCCAATAGCATGATCTCGAGTAATAACTTCTCTACTGTAGGCAAAATCTTTACAGGTTATAATCTACTCGTTCCTCCACTATTCTGTTGTTCCCTCTTTATGTAGAGTGTACATTGAACTCACGCGAACGTCGTTTGCACGAAATTACCATTGTATATTAGATTTCATGTGCACTATAATCTCACTACGTGTTTGTAATGGACAAAGCGCCAATACACATTACTAAAAGCGCCTATATAGACGAATTGCTGATATAGGCGAAACCGAAATAGGCGAATTCTACTGTATGTATAATATGCTATAATATATAATATCATTTCAAACGCAGAACTCTGTGAACTCTGTATTCTCAAACTTAGCAGCACCATCAAAGAAAGACGACGCACTATCACTGCCAAAGCTGGTCCTCAATCTGCCCTGACCCTAGTGCTAGCTCATGCTCCAACTGAACTCAGACGACGTGGCATACTTCGCCTCTTTACTCTCAGACAGTGCTACAGCTCCTATAGCGCCTGTTTAACTTTGTGTCTGAAGCCTGTATTATTTTCCTTTACATATGTATTCCATTTACCTTTTCGTGTCCTAGTTAGCCAGCCTTCCTATTTTGTACTACTGTCTAACTTTAATATTAATAATACTAATATGCTACATTGACAGCATCATGTCAGGTATAAACCTGCTAAATATTGCGACTGGTATATTCTAAATGAAACACAAAACTCATTATGGCAACATTGAGGCGACATTATAAAGCATTTAAGTTGAGATATAAGTATATTAAAAGACAGATAATTCGTTTGCAGTCTATCGGATGATGAAATAAATTGTAATAGCATATAAATAAGGGAATTATAGTCTCAGTGCGTAATACTTATAAGTGGACTGGAGATTATAGAGCACCAAATAGATGTATTTCCACGTATAAATAAAGAGATGAATCAGAGAAATTATGTCATCTTTACAAAATAATAAATCTTCAACACGCATTTTAGAAACGCATTAGCCAAGTACAACATTATAATATGTAGAACGTTGGATGTATTATCTGTCCATAAAATTGAAACTGCCTATTGTTTTCATCACGTACTATTTGAATGTCGTATATAATTATTTTAAAGAATCCGTAAAAATAAAGATCAAGTAAAAATAGTTTTCAGATTATATCACGAAGGAAATTTGAAATGCATAATTTCATATTGATATAGTTATCGATTTAAAATACTTTCAGTATTTTACGACTCACCACAAACATTGAAAAGAAAAATTAGAAAAATAAATATCACTAGTAAAATTGTCAGCTTCAAGTATACATCTTGTTTAAGAATTTATACAGAAGGATTTGCAACTAATGCATTATCGATTGAGTGGACTTCCGGTTTAAGCCATCGATGGAAGTTTAACCTGTACATATAATCATAATATGGCATTCTCATTCATTTCGTAGGTATTGAACGAATTAAGCTCTGTCTAATATATTTCCTCAAACTGTATTAGAAAATGACCTTTTTTATATTACATACCATATATTTATCAATTTATTAGGGTTACCATATGTGTATGGTCTAGAAAAGACATAAATTATGCATAATTTTGTTTTTGGAGTTAAATTTGTATTTATTATATTTCTTTGAATTTGGTGTATTGCGTTTTGTTTGTATCATCGCTTCTTCTGTCAAGATGATACGACATAACAATAATAATAATAGCAATAGCATGTATTTAAGTTTTATATTATACGCTTTATCGATCACTAATTAGGAAGAAATCAGATGTCTGTCTCAACCTCCACATCCCGAACAGGGGGCACAGCTCCATCACAGTTCCAGCTTAGTCGGATCGGAGCAGTCCTCTCTTTCCCTGATCTCAGTATGGGAAGCTATGACTATCATATAAAAACATTCAAGTGCAAATTATGTATGCACTCAAACTTAGTTTCGCTAAATAATTCAAATTTTAATTGTACTCAATAAAATTATTTATGATCATATTTTAAGGGGCTAATTGCAAATATTTTATTTGTGAAATGTCAAAACAAACATTTTATTATCAATTTAAAATATTTTTAAATTTAATTTATAATCGTTTATCAAATTTATTTAATGCATGTAAAATATGGCAAGCTTTGGTACTCTTGTCGTCAATTAATTGTGTGTTATTTAGTTTCCTAATTAATGTTAAATACATATATTCTATGACAGTGGTGAGTACTAAATTATATAAAATAGGTGCTCTCATTAGGTTCATATTAAAAGAACACAAAGCTAATAATTGCTGGTAATCGTTTAATTACTAGACATTTAACAAATATAAATCTTACATAACATTTAAACTATGTAAACAAGTTATCTTCACAACCGTTTTATATTTGATACGTTTATTAAAATAAATTCACTCCATTAAGTAATCTCAAGTACATCTCCAATGTATTTATTTAGGAAGAGGCACAACACGAGAATGGGAGCACAAGTTGTAAAGCTTATTTTGCGCATCTCGTAAATGACCTTATGAAGGGCACAAGTGGACAACACTGCTTATATTAAACACAGTCAGATTCTTTTCTCCACTTCTAAGCTTGTATGATAATACTCCCTGTTGCATGTCAGCGCCTTACTCTGATCCCAATTCCCAACCTCAAATAAAGTATATTTGTCCAATAATATATATTTCGGAGTCCTCCGATTTTAAGATATTGAATATAGCATACAAATATTAGAAATAAATATAATATTCCTTCTATAATAAAACTAATAAGACCATAATAAGATCATAATAAGATCATAATAAGATCATAATAAGACCATAATAAGAATCATTATATTCTACGAGTTTAAAATAAATATATATGACTACATATAACATATAAACTGTTATTTCATTTTAGAAATGCTTGTATTTTACTGTAAAATAGTTAATCATAGAAATACACAAGTTACCAAGCTATGTAGACAACTTAATGGAACATATTTGAAATGTATTCTTTGGTGGAAAAGATTGGTAGAATGTTTAGCATTTTAATAACAAATAATCCTTCGGCATTATCAAACATATTCTCTTTAAAACTACTTCTAAGATTTCACATAAAATCGTGATGTACGTGTTATGGATGAGTAATCATAGTCTTCTCACTGAAATGGCTTTTTAGAGAAAATGCAAAAGAAAAAATGGGTTTCCTCGCATATCAATAAACATTAAGATGCGCAGACAAAATCTGTCTGTTTGAACGAATATGACACACTTATTAGAAAGATATAATACGTATTTATATATTTAGTAACACAGAATATTTTATGTATTAGTCTGTGCATTAAAGTACAAACTTGTAGCTATGAATATTATTTACGTTGAATGAGGGAAATCATTCGATTTATTAGTCACATTTTCACTTCATTGGATATCACCTGGAAAATATTTATGTTTCTATAAAAAACACTTTTTGATATATGCTTTTAAGCTGTTTATATAAAAGTACAATTTGCATTTGAAAATAACTCTTTTAATTTAAAAGAAGTGTGTTCATTAACAGTGCATCCTTTAAATGTGACTAAATATAGAAATATACTTAACAGGTGTATTCTGACAGTTTCGAAGAAATTGATATTAATATTATTGGCGGAATCGAACAGTGAAATATAGAAAATATAGGATGTCAAATTATTGAACGATTTGTCTAAGATATTTAATGATAGAAAAATCGAATAATGAGATTGTAAAAACTTGAAAAATTGCTTTTTTAACAAATTGGTTCTATTCCTGTAGCATAACTTTGAAATTAATAAAGACTGGGAGCACAAATGCTACTAAATTGTGAAAGATAAAAATAAATAATTAAAAAAAGTCATATTTCGTTCAACCTTATTCATAGGCAAGATAAATTTAAATGGAGAAATATTGCTTGTACAGTCAAGAAATAATATGAGCTGATGGAAAGTATAACTCAATAAATTAGTACATGGTGTAATGCATATTAAGTACTAATGCGATATTTATACGGTAGGTACAAATCAGTTGGAAACAGTCAAGTCTTAATAATTAGTACTACGTAGAAGTTCTATATTAAAATAAACACAAATGTTAGAAGGACTTTTAGAAGAATTAAGTAAATAGTTTAATAACTAAAATACATGTGAGGAAATAGAGAAATTTAGAAAAATACAGAAAAAAGCATAAAAACATTTACAGCATAGATTAAGCGTACACAATATATTAGTTAACACAATCATGTATTTTACGTTTTAAACTATTTACTTAGTTCTTCTAAAAGTCCTAACATTTGTGTTTATTTTAATATAGAACTTCTGCGTAATACTAGTTATTACAACTTGGCTGTTTCCAACTGATTTGTACCTACCGTATTAACATCGCATCAGTACTTGATATGTATTACACTATGTATTCATTTATTGAGTTATACTTACCATCTGCTCAGAATATTTCTTGACTGTACAAGCAATCTTTCTCACTTTAAATTTATCTTGCCTGTGAATAGGTTGTTTAACAACGAAATATAAGGCTTTAATTAATTATTATTTTTATCTTTCAAAATTGAGTAGCATTTGGCTCCCTAGATTTTTTCATAAAATATTTTAGCTTGTTATCTATTTACTTTTATTATTTTCTGCATAATGTGTATGATCTTCTGTATTAATTTGAAATGTAATCATATTTGTTAAAATGGAATAGAGACAAAATATTGGTTATATGCATGTACTGTTAATATGTTCTTGAATTTGTATTCAGTAATTTGATAATTATTTCAGCATTTTTATTATAATGTGAATAAATAACATTATACTATATTACTTTTAATATTTTCTTAGCATGTCAGTGTTTGTATTATGTGCCTTTATATTAATAAGCATAGCTAAACTTAATTTGAAACATTTTCAGGGTGTTTGCGACCTGGAATAACGGAAATTAGTGATAAAACTGTGAAAAACATAGTAATTGCAATAAATATTAAACAAGCATTTTCTAGGGGGGGAAATTTAACTACGTTTGCAGTTTGATAATATATTATTGTACTAATAAAAATTTAATGCCTCGAATTTTTAATTACAATATATAAAAATTATATATGGGCTATATAAATGTCTCCATATTAAAAAATACGTGTATAAAAAAATAAAACCTTAGGCATCCAACATTTTAACAAAGTTTCTTACTGATGATTTACTTGTCACTAAACTGCATTTTTTAAATCGTAAATCATTATTTTTAGAACCCTGTTTGCTGCTCAATTATTTCCACTTTTATGGACATTTTCTTTGTTGATTCGGTTTGTAAAATTCCATGTTTTAGAAAAGGTTGAAATGGAGTTTTCCAATTGATTTCTGTGATAAAAATATCAAAAAGCTTTAATTTTGCTGTGAAGGATGACTTAACAACGTATCCTATGAAAAAAGTAGTTTTACAAGGACTATTTTTGTTAAAAGCAACGGGGAAAACTTGTCGAGAGGTCATCTATTAAATATGAAATCGTTTATTAAATGTAAACGTATGTGCCCATATAGCAAAATCGAAATGTTTATCAATGCTCAGCCGGTTAGCATAAATGTTAGAGGTGAAATGTATGCCTCTGATATAAACAAATGTCGCTTGGATAGATTTAACACTGATCTTGCAAATAAGGAAATCAGAAAAATGCAAAAATTTGTTCTATCTACTAAATGGTGATGTCTCATATTTTTTTTGTAATCTAAATATTCATAGCTTTCTAACGATGTATCAAAACTCTTCATTCCTTTTTTGAGTACCATCAACCTTTTTTTAGCTCCGGACTATAAAATACTCAATTATATGTTGATACTTTTTGTCTAAATACGCAAAAAAACTTTCTTTAGAAATATTTTCCGTCATTTGTCTCGATTTGAAAATATACTGGTAAGTTAGCTGACCTGGAGCAACAGGGAAATTTGGGATGTGGGTACGCCCAGCATTTTCATTGGAACAATACGTCTGGGTTATTGTTCATATATAACTTAACTCCAATTTGTTCAGTGAATATGTTCTAAACTAATTGTTATTAAACTTGAATAGTGTCGCTATTAAACTTAAATCAGTGTCGATTTAGTAAATAAAAATAATTTTAGTTGGATTACAAAATTATTTCTACTTAAATTTAAAAAAACTAGTTTTTATGCAAATTTACCGCTAAAATAGTAATTTAATTAACTCCAATACATTAAATGTAAATAAATAAATAACCTGTATTTAAATGTATAAGTATGTTAACACCAACCATATATTATAAGTGTCTTTCAGCCTTCTTATACATACAATCTTAGATGGAAACATTACCAGTATAACTTTGGTACTGATATATTTCATTTTTATTTTACTATTTCTACTTTAAAGTATAAGTAATTATGAAAAATAATTTCCGTATAATATCGGATCAAAATAAAACTGATATAATGCCGTAAGTCCGGTACAGTTAAACTAAATATATGTAAAATAGGGGAAATTGTAAATAAAACAATGTACATGGCATGCTGTATCAGTATTCATTGAAATGTCAATGTGAATTGAATAATATTATAATAATGAAAACAAGTTTAATATATAACAGAAATGTATATTTATCATAAAAAAAGTTTAGAGAAAAATGAGATATTGAAATTATATCCAGTAATTGCAGATCTTATTTAAAAAATATAACAAATGAGATATGTTTCGTATAATAAGAGTATAAGAGTACCTACATGTACCAAAATAGATAGTTGATAAAACAGCTTGCATAATCATGATTATACACATAGCAAAGTAAAAAAAAAACCGAAAGTGATACTACAATAATTTGTTATAAATATATAAAACAATTATCTTTACATTTAACAAAATATATAAATTAACAAAGACCAATGCTTTCGCCAAACAACAAGAACACTTAATCAAAGTTTAATCAATTGCATTTCTTCGATATTATAACATAAGTGTTAGGAGTGTACTACAATAAAATTAATATTAAGCATACATATAATAACATTAAATAATTCAGCAGCTTAACTTCAAAAATAGTCTAACTTATATTGTGGATTATTGATGCAATACGTATTATTGTGTTCAAATCAATGTTGAAAATGAGTAATATATAAGTGAGTATTAAAAAATGAAATACAATTCAATAATGAAGACAGTGTAGAGTATATAAAATAATAGTTGTATATTTTTAAGAAAAACGCGAAAACTGTTTTTTTAATGACAGAAATAAAACAATTTTATATTTATAGGTTGTCTATTATGTATTTATTTCTGTAAAATATTGTGTCTACAAACGCGTAGTTAAAACACAAACAATACACTAAGGTTATGGTTGCATATACTTTCTCAGTTTAAGATAACTTATTTATTCAGGTCTTTCAATATTAGAAGCAGTCAGGGACAAGAACGCATAGTTGTGTATTATGGCAAGAAGGACAGCACAGGCGTGTTCTAAATAAATTGTATAAAATCCACGATCATCTAATCGAAAAAAAAAGATTAATGCAATAACTGAAGAATACGAGTAGAGTATTGATAGAGTTTCACCTCCAGAAATGTGTATGATCTTGTGGTTAGGATCACATTTCGTATAAATTTGATCTAAAGTCTAAACTATAAGCGTTGATAAACATTTAAAAATTAAATAAAATTTCCATTATTTAAAAAAAAATTGCAATCCAGAAATCATTAAACAAGATTAGCGCCAATATAAATATATATAACAATCGTTACTTTCATTTCACAACCCTTTTAAGCCCAACACAAAAAAATGTACACTAAAAGAGCTTATCATTCTAGATAAGTAGCTAATAACAAATTATGTAAGTGGTAAAAAGAAACGTTATAAAACTCGTAGTTCTTAAAGTCAAAAAGCTTCATTTTATATCACTTTTAAGTAATAAACTGTTATTTTGTTTATCACTCATTTATTTTGTTTCTCCATGTCTATGTGAAGACCAATAATAAATACGTTTTGTTTCAATTCTAACTATTACTAAAGATAATCGGGAAGGCATAGAACAAAAGCGGCAAAGCTTGCTAAAAAAATTGGATAATATTAATGCATATGTTCTAAAAATATATTTTTTGCTACCATTTTTTAATAATTAGGTATATCATTATAATATACAAGTTTTAATAATACAATTGAGTAAATTAAATTAATTCCCTTATTGAGAATTATTGAATATTAAACTAATATAATTGTGGATAATTACGATAATTAGAATAACGAAGTTTGTCATATTGATTTACTATAATACACAACTGTAATATTTTGTCTTTAATGTATGTAATACATTTGAAGAGTACAGAGATTCAAGAGGTTCTAAAGCTCACTAGTCTACGCACATTGTTCTACCAAGGCACTTTCACTAGTTGCCGTGACTATGTCCATCACCACAGCCCGCTTCTCCCGTAACACTGGTGAGAGCGGAGGTGAAGAAGACACTTTCGTCAGCCCCCATGAGATGGTCAAAGGTCTTGTCGTCGATGGGAATAAAGGCCTGAGCATCCCGGCAGAAGATCCAGACATCACCCGATTCGACATCGAACCAGAGGCCGTGGAGCTTTATCTCACCGTTATGCATTTTCTCTTTGAGAAATGAGTAGCGGGTGATATTCTGGAGCTGCTGGAGTACGTTCACCTGATGTTAGAAACCGGGAGAAGTGAAATTTGTAAGTAGTATAAAGGCAACATGCATAGTATAATGATTCGAAACGAGAAAGTTATTGTTGTTTTGCTAGAAGTAGCGATATTCTATAAGGCTAATGTGGTAAATATATAACAATCTTTCTATATCGATCGAAAACCAGAGAATTAATATTTTCAAAAATAATAAAAAATAGAATATTATAAAAATTGTATTACATATCATATACTTCTTTTTACTCGTCTCAATATGGAATCAAGTGATTTTGATTGTTGGAATAGACATTTATGATACTGAGTGTAATCCACGGTGGATTATATAATTATTTCGACAATAAATGCCCTTATTTCTGATGTATTATATTGCCTCTTTCTCCGTATGTTACCAAATGTTATGCCATTTTTAATGACTGGCTTTGTGTTGTCAGTCACATTTTAAGTATTTTACCTTAATTTCGAAGAAAAGAATTTAATTCAAAATTTGAATATACATATATCTACATTTACTTCATATGTTATAAGTATTACTGTATAAAAATAAATAACTGTCGCTATACAAGTACATTTCTATTACAAATTTGAAGTTTCTTATCGCTATAAATTCCAACGATGAACTTAAGTGACCTTTGAGAGTTGGTCCTGAGGACATCGGTTATTCTCTGGATCCACTCTCGCCTCGAAAAAGATGTCCTCAGTATGCGCAGTGAATCGGAGAAGTTTGCTGCGGTCCTTCTCCCATTCGTTGAAGACGCGAACTGTGTCCGCCCCGTGCTTCTTCACAAATAACTCGATTGGAGAGCCCGTGTGATCGTCTATCTCGTCTTTCAGATTATAGAGTAGGTCCATCGCCTAGCAAAAGTCAATACACACGGCATAAGCTAAGTAATACCTAATTGGCGATCTGCTTGGATTACATACGCCAGATAAAAATATGTCAGCGAGTACAATTGTAAAAGTTGAAAAAGCTATAAGTCTCAACTTGGTAAATTGAAATGAAATATATGTTTAATTGAACTAAATCACCTACAGAGCATAGAATAATATGAGTATAACAGTAAGTGTCATCATAACATAAAATAATATCGCGTTATAAACAAGAGCTAATGTATATGGAATAAGACAAAATATAAAAAGAAAACAGAAGACCATAAACATAAACTCAAAATTAATTATTTCCCTGCTTGTTGGAGCGTTATTAAATGTCAGTTGCATACAAATGAAACAACTGCACTATATAGAATGCACGTATCATGACAGCGAGTGCTTCACCAACTGTAGTGTAGTCACGAGACAATTAAATATGTGTGCCTTGATGCATATTTAGTCCAAATTATAAAGAGAACCTTATGAATACCTAGCCGAGAGATGACATATTTTGTGATGCCAAATACAGGTTAGTAAAATAAATATTAAAAGGGCTTGACATCAGCATAAAGAAACCTAAGAGAACTAATAACTTTAAGCGTTTAACGTTGTTAAAAGAAAACAGTTAATTGTAAATTACAATTTACTTGCATATGGGGTATTATTAAATTGGGAAGATTAGAAGATTAAATTTTCAAGAGTGTGCTACAATACATTAAAATAAATGTAACAATATAGGAAAAATAAAATAAATAAAATATATCTATTAAAACAATATCATTTCACATAGCTTATATATATTCAATAACACTCCATAATGTTTACAGGCAATATTAAGTCAACGAACCATATAAAAGACTTAGATTATTAATATATCATTTTACTTTTACAAAAAACTAATCTAAAATTGACAAAACTAAACGTATATTTTGGTAGCTAAAATATTACAAACACATATATGATCTTTTCGCAGGAATTATATTACTTTAATCATGCTGTCAACTCATAATTAACCTACATAAAATTGCAATGCGTTCTTATTGTTATTTAAAATAAAATAAAAAACAATGGAACTGTTTAATAAGTATTGATAAATACTAAATTATAAGATATAAAAAAATCCGAATAGTGTACAGAGACCAGACACACATGAAAGAGGAATTCCTAACACGAAATAAAAATACTATAGAAAGCAAAGCAACGCTAATGATACTTAAATCAGAATGGCGATTAATACAAATGTTATAATTTAAAACGAAAATATATATTTTTATTATGTAAGCAGAAAAATAATTCTGTTACTACATTTGTTACATTTACTATATTTGCTATTTCCTGTTTGAAATTAAACGATTTTAATGAAGGAAATCTTATTTAGGTAAATATATCTAAGTTAACTACCTATTGCTCTTATTTAACTATGTTCGAAATATGCACATATGTATATCTTCCTGGAATACTGTATCTCTTCTATTCTATTTATAACTTTGTTATTACCTAATAATACGAAATAGCGAGATTTCCTTAAATTTGTTTTATTTTATTTTTGAAAAAGACGGCACAGAATAGTAGACTCTGGGCATCTGTAGACTTAAGATGTCCAGTCCAAACTAAACCGTAGCTCCCCAAATAAGCTAAGAAAATACGAAAACAAGATCCCATGTAAGTGTTAGTCAGACGAGAGTACCTTGCAATCAGAGTGGCCACAAACAATGATATCTCGAATCCCCTTCTTGCAACAAGCGAGGTCCAGTGCAGCCGCTTCTGTAGAAATGGCCGTGTAGTTGTCATGTGGTTCTTGTGGAATCATGTTCCCTGCATTGCGCACCACAAACATGTCCCCAACATTGGCTGCAGTGAATTGACGCGCATAGACTCGGCTGTCAATGCAGGAGAAGAAAACCAGTTTGGCCTGCAGGGATTAGGAAGGTTGGGTTTCTTTAAACAAATCGACGAAGAAACAAAATGGGCACACATTGAAGTGAGAGAGTGCTGCAAAAAAGTTTTAAATTTATATTACTATATTTCATTTAGAGAATCGGAAAGATAATAAAACTTCAGGTGAGTAAAATTTTCTTTTTGTTTTATCAGAAAAAGAAAATACACCATTATTTAAACTTTAAACTTAAATAATTAATAATTTTCAAAAGTAAATAAATGTATAAAAATAATTATCACAATATGCATAATTGATTTAGAGAAAAACTAAATAAATCCAATTCTTTATATTTTATAATTTGATGTAAATACTTGAAAGAGGGAAAGTGTATAAATTATATTCGTTGTAATAATATTAATAATAATAAATCTTTAATGATTTTAATTCAGAACAGTTAAAAAAGGAACAATGAGGTATCTTGAGTAAAAAAGTAGCTACAATATAACATGATATATAGTAAAATGGGGATAGTGAGACAAATGAGCTACACTGCTTCCCCAATCGCTCTATTCCAGACCACAATGGCATCCTCAAAATCCTTTTCCACCACCTGTCTCCTCTATATCCTTTGACTGCCTTTTCAATGTCGTCAGCCTATGCTGGTCCTCCTCCTGGTGTCTTACTGAGATTTGGACCATTCCCAAAACTGATAAACCCATGACTGGTGTCCCACTGCAGATATTGTCCTATCAGTCTTACAAGCTGCCTGGGTAAGTTGATGTGAACAAGTGGTTAGCCAACCACCTAGAGATCTACAACTACTGCATCCCACTTAGGTTGGTTTCCATAAAAATTAGTCTGTCAATAAGCAAGTAGGCACAGCCATTCAATCTTCAAGAGGCAAAGTCAGTCAAGCAAACTGCACTTCTCCTACTGGATTTCAACAAGGTCTATGACAAGGTGTGGAAGAATGCACTCATTGCCAAGATAGGGCTGACCCTCATGCAGCTACATATTGAGCCTGCCTACCAGCCAGTTATTTCTGACAGTTGATTGCTCTTGCTCAGTTCCAGACAGCACACTCCTCTCTCCTTGCCATCATATGGGACCAGGACACTGACCTTCCTTAGAGATTTGAGCTTTATAGCTCAAACAAGCTTTAAAAGAATGCTAATTGATCAACTGAGTGTCACAGGGACTGTATCTACATATACATATATTATAATCTTGCATTAATAGACATAAAAATGCACTCAATAAGTAACATCTTCTAATACCAATGAATTGTCAGTAGTGTATTTGATTGTCAGATACATTTTTGATACCTATTTGTATTCCTTGCTTGCTGGGAGAGGAAAGAATGTGATATGACACTTAATATAAAAAATGAATTAAAAAAATCTTACTGATGATGATCATCCTCATCATAAAGTCTAAATAGGACATTTTTATATGTATTCAGTTATTACTAATTAATCAATACAAAATTGATGTTGTCAATGATTTTATGAATGATAGCTTGATTGAAAATTTAATTGGGCTGTTTTTAAGATATTTTTGTAAAATATGACTTACTTTACACACTACTTCCTTGATAAATGAGATAAATAATAGATAATTAATTATTTAAATAATAATTTAAGTAGTTTATAAAAAATGCACATTAAAAAATATATCAGACTAATTGGTATATTTATAATTGTTTGTAATACTGAGATAAGGAAACACTTGTTTTATTGAATATGTTTATTGAGTAGTGTAACTATAGAAATATATATAAACTTCTAGCATGAAAATTTTGTTTAAAACACTGCACCAACAATAACTGCTACAGAGGGCAAAAGATATTTTTTTAACATTTAATAGATAGGAAAGGTCTCCTAAAACTCTTGATAGCTGTTATTCAGGCAGTTATTAAAAAAATGGCTTTCACTGCAAGAATCTGCAGAAAATAATATGGGTAGTCTCAAAAATGTAGTTCTTTTTATTTTAAAATTCTCCTTATATCTTGCCTATATAAAGATCTATATTCAAAGCAATTGATAATCCTGCATTGAGTTTACAATAAGAATGCTATGTGCAGCATTGTACAACACAACAGTTTATGCTATATTTTAAATCATTTGGTTCCACATGTCTACATTATGGAGATGGACAATTTTCTTTCTTGTTGTTACTGATCCATTTCTTTGAGTTTGACACTCTAAATGGGGTATAGACATCAAAATAGTTAGAATTGGATAAATATTTGTTGAGATATTTTTGAAATCTTACTTTTTATAATGGCACACTTTAAACATGTTTTGTAGAAAATATTCAAGGATTCCAGAGTGACATCAACCCAATTTTTAGATATAATAAGTTGCAAAAAACATTTGGTGCACTCTATAACCATCTCTTAGATTCAACTGGTAGAATATGACAAATGTTTTGAAGAGTGAATATACTAGAGAGTTGCATATTAATATATTACTTATTATTCACCTAGAACTGGTAAACCAATATGAATTTAAACCCCACTATCCAGTTTATCATCAATCAAGCAGATCAGCTGGGTATATACCAATGCTAATATTGTAAATGTTTTGTTAAATAATTTAAATATATTATTGTAAAATATATATTTAATTACAGAAAAAACAAAAAAAAACACAGTAAAATATTAATTGAAAATAACAAAATGATTAAAACTAATAATATTCATTTTTCATAACTTGACAGAATTAATTAATTATTACTTTAATAGATCTGTATAAATTTCAGTTCAAAAGCTTTAGTCATTCTTTAATTATGAAACATTTTTTAGTAAGAGAGGGTGCAACTAACTGACATAAAATTACAAAAATAGCTAAAAACACTATTTTAGGAACTTCAGTGAGAATTTTTTTATATAATTTTTTATAGACTAAAAGTTTCTTCTGGTGGTGCTAATTCTAAATATGTAAATATTTTTGCTGTATGTTTAATAATAATAACGATATGGCCATTTCAAGGTAGACATTTTGACATGTTTTTTACAGTGTACTTATTATATAGCAGGCCCACTTGTGATCTGAGGCATTATTTCTATGAGCATTACTTTTTTTATAAATTTAATTAGCAAAACATTTGTACTTTAAAACAGATTTTTATAAATTATTCATGAATTGAATAGTAATAGTATAGCTTTTTATATTATATATACATTATTAGTCTTATCTACAAGTAGTTTTTAAATTTTAAATTATTTAATACATAAAAAGGGGGGAAAATCAATAAACTCTGACAAAAATATAGTCAATATCATATTATAATTGTTTAAAGTTTAAAAAAATCTGTCTTTATTAATCAATATTAATAAGTGAGGTATTAAAAGTGAAATATATAAGTAATCCCCAAATAGAAAAGCAACATTGTATGTTCAATCTAATTAACCTAAATTACCTAATTATATTTATGTGGATATGTTTTGCCTTGGGTATATTTTTTGGCATGGTTATATTTTGATTGTAAGCCAATACAACCTGCGTAGTAAGTATAGTAAAGTATACTGTATAACTAAGACTAAGTATAGTACAATGTCAATGACAATATACTATATAGTAATACATTGCTCAGGCAGGGTTCAAATGATTTTTTGTTTACTGGTTTTCGACCAAGTATACTTTAAGATAGCTGAGTTGAGTAAGGTGGGGTGGGATGGCGCCATCATTACTTTACATCTCTAATCTTTGACATTGAATTACTAAAAAACGAATATACATAGCCCTTTCATTTTTTCCAGTGTATTCTGTACGTTTTAAAGAGTTAATCCTCCAAATTTCATTTAAATCTGACCTTGCATTTATTAATAATAAAAAGTAAAAGAAAAAAAATATATACATTAATAGTGTCTCTTTAAACCATATCTTTCAAACTTTTGTAGTAAAATCTATGTCCTGTGTTTTATAGCCATATTTTCATGTTAAATATTAACTAGAATACCTGTACACTATATAACTCCATTGGCAGTCAATTTTGGAAGCTCTGATGGGGACAGTAGTTATTTAAAAAAAGGGGGGGGGCCCATAAGAATGTGGGGCAGCCCCATCATATTGATAAGTAGAAGCTACAATGATTATTAAAAAATATATCTTATCCATTTCTTTTGGTATTTCTTTAGTATATAATATTATGTAAAATACTTATACACTGGTGCATCTGCCGGCTGTACCCCCGCCCCCATTGCCCTTGCTGCCCCTACCGCCACCACCGTTTTTGACACTGGTTGACGCATATATCTGCCTGTCTGAAAATCTCCAATTTACACAGTATTATAGGCTGAATTAAATATTGCTCACAAGTTACCATGCACAACCCTGGATGACTCTTCATAGTGTTGGCATACACAACAATTATAGGATAAATTTAGATGTACATCTAGGAGAGAGAGAGAAAAATTCCATATCTATGACTCAGAGTATATCTAACAATTAAAGGTTTCTGTTAAATGCACCTAGTTGTAAACAAAGAACTGTCTCATTTATAGCTGGCTAATGGCATTGGCAAATAATATTGCTGTGAAGAAAATATTTAAGTAGTCTACTTATTTAACTTCACACTTTTCATACTTATTCATTTCAAGATGGTGCGTACATATAAAAGGTTTGGGTAGCCTAAAGCCTACAGTGAAGACAACCTAAAGTGGGCTGTAAAATTAGTCGAGGATGGGGACAACATCCCCATGTCTGAAATTTCCCCACTGAATGAGCCAATGCAAGCCAAATCAGGGCAAAAGTTTGGGTTCAGTTTCAGCCTCCCTGCTTTAGCCTCAGCTTTGAAGCACTTTGCACAATTACTTTAGTGCTGAAGCAGAGAGACTGAAACTGAAACCAATGTTACAACTGCAGCAGCGGGACACTACTGGTCCGCACCTCTCCGTGGTGTGTCCCACCCTCCTCTGGAGGCCGAAGAAGGACCAACTCTCAGACTGCACTGGAATGCAGTCGCTACCACACTACTCTCCCGAACACCCTACCGAACATTCTCCGACTCCATCCTTTCCAGATCGGGTTTTTGGGGACCGGGGATCTAGACCCAGAGCTACATCTCCGGAGAACCAGACTCCTTCTCTCTGGGGACATCCACCCAAACCCCGGGCCAAGCTGCAACAACTGCCATAAGGATATCACTGATGCCCACTCCCCATTGGATTGCTCAAAGTGTGCCAAAAGCTACCACAAGTGGGAAAAGTGCTCTAAAACCAAGCGTTTCACGGCTGACAGAATCTGGCGCCTCAAACTCCCGTGGTCTTGCCATGACTGCAGACCCCAGCACACCCAACAGGTCCAAAACATCAGACAACCAGTAACCAATCCAAACCAACCTCCCCCCGGGCCCACCATCAGACGCACCTGCGCAGCCACTAACTGCTCTAAGACAGTCATCAACTCGAACACGACACCCATCTCTTGTACCACCTGCCCTCGCATCTTCCACAAACAAGAGAAATGCTCAGGCCTCTCCAGACAACTTACGGACAACTTCAACAACAACAACTGGTCGTGTCCAACCTGCAGGGGGGTAAGTCACACTAATCAATACGCTACTCCCCCTGATCCACACCAAGCCAGTAATACTCCCTTTTGGTCAGGCACAAAGAAAGAACACCTATTAATACTACAATGGAACGCAGATGGAATCCGCACAAAAATTCTAGAGCTTGAAAGATTCCTCAAAGCTAAACAAATTGATATAGCATGTATCCAAGAATCCAAGCTAATCGCCAGCGACAAAGATCCTTACTTCAAAGGATACACTACCATCCGCAGAGATCGAGACCAGCTCAAAGACAATGAGAAAAACCGAGGGGGAGGAGTCCTGTTCCTGATACACGAATCAATACCATACAAAAAGGTCAACGTTAACTTCAGGAGTTCAGACGACAACACCTCAGAGTGGATTTCGATCTCAGTACCACTCTCCAAACGCCGTAAACTGACAATACACAATGTCTACATCCCTCCTGTAAGAAACCACGCTATAGATGCCAACCGACAAAGGGACATTAAAACCACCAACTGGCCAGCATCACGTGACTCCATCATACTGGGGGACCTCAATGCCCACTCCAACATTTGGGGCACTTTGATAGACAAAAGAGGTGAAGCTATTGAAGACTTTATAGCAAATAAAAACTTCCATGTGTTAAATGACGGCTCACCCACATGCGTTAACAGAACAACAGGCTCCTCATCCACCCCGGACATTGCCCTAGCTCACTCTACCATCGTCAACAAACTGTCCTGGAACACAGCCAATGAATTCGACTCAGACCACCTACCTATCCTGATTAAATATGAGGACTCAGACACACATAGCATTGACACTTTCTACCAACGTTACTCTTGGAAACTCAAAGCAGCCAAATGGGAAGAATTCACTAAACAACTAGAAACTGAAGTGAACAACATTGATGAAACTAATCCACTGTATGAAGACTATGTTAACGCTCTGAAAAAGGTTGCGAACAAGCTTATTGGTAAACATAAATGCTCATCCAAGAACCAGTCATGGTGGACACCAGAAATGACTGATATGGCTAAAGAGAGAAACCAACTCAGAAAAAACATGACAACAAACAGAGAAGCATGGATTGAAAAGTGCAACCAACTAAGAGACATCACTTTAGAAGCAAGAAAGAACCACTGGAATGAATTCGTGGCAAGCCTTGACATGAACACCGACCCAAAGATAGTGTGGAACACCATTAAAAAGCTGGATAATAAAAAGACATCCCAACCAAAGAATGAAATCATCTCTCACCAAGGGAAAGATTACACTACAGCAAAAGAAAAAGCAAACCTCTTTGTAAAACATTACCAGAAGATATCGACTCCCCATCTCTCTAAACAGGATAGAGTTATCAAGAAACAGAAAATCAAAGCACTTAGCGATATGACATATAATGTCCCAATTGAAGCTGAAAAAGAATTCACAACTTGCGAACTCCAGCTGGCGATAGACCGTCTACCACTGAATAAAGCGACAGGCCTAGATGACATTCCTAACGAGTTTCTCCAACACCTGGGACCTAAAGCCTTCAAAATACTCCTCACAATCTTCAATTCCAGCTGGAAGACCTTAAAGACACAACAACAATGGCGCACGGCCAACATCCTGCCCATTTTGAAGGAAGGAAAATCCCCTACAGAACCAGTCTCCTATAGACCAATCGCCCTCCTACCCACCATAGCGAAACTAATGGAAAGCCTTGTTGCAGCTAGACTCTCAGCGTGGCTGGAGAATGCAAACATCATCTCAGACCACCAGGCAGGCTTTCGCCCAGGGAGAGAAACTACAGACCAACTAATTCAACTAATTCAAACGGTCTCAGATAATATGCACAATAACCCTCCAACCAAATACACAGTCCTCACATGTTTTGACTTTGAAAAAGCATACGATAAGGTATGGCATGACCAACTCATTCTCAAAATGTGCAACATGAATATCCCAAGAACTTTCATCAGATGGACCCAAGCTCACCTCCAGAACAGACTGTACAAGGTGACTTTTGATGGAGTGGAGAGTAACCTCCGACAATTCAAATGCGGTCTACCTCAAGGATCTTCGATCTCGCCCATCCTTTTCATTATCTATATTAATGACTTAGTCGACGAGCTAGATCCCCACACCTGCGCCAGCTTATTTGCAGATGACTCAGCAATATGGAACTCAGGCAACTCCATGCAAGATCTTGAAAGAAAATGCACTCGGGAAGCAAATACCATAGCAGACTGGGCAGATAAGAACCTCATGAGACTGAATACCAACAAATGCGAAACTCTTGTTCTCTCCTCAGACCCCAAATGCCTCACTTGGCAACCGAACATCACCATCAGAAATACACCTATCAAAGTGGTTACAGCACTCCGCTTCCTCGGTGTCTGGATTGATGGTGGTCTCCGCTTCACCAGACACATAGAACATATCCAAAAGAAATGTGTCTCCCGCTTGAAGATGCTAGCAAAACTCCGCAGTTCAGACTGGAGCAAGGAGAGAAACACCCTGAGAAGACTGTACACAGGATTTATCAGACCAGTCATTGAGTACGCAGCTCCCGCTTGGTACCCCTGGTTACCTGATTCAACAATTGGCAAACTCGAAGT
>JAYRBW010082949.1:4037-23097 GCA_036023295.1 Invenusta paracnida
TGATGGCTCTTTTACGTATATCAGACGTTATTTGATGGCTCTTTTACGTATATCAGACGTTATTTGATGGCTCTTTTACGTATATCAGACGTTATTTGATGGCTCTTTTTACGTATAATCAGACGTTATTTGATGGCTCTTTTACGTATATCAGACGTTATTTGATGGCTCTTTTTACGTATATCAGACGTTATTTGATGGCTTATTTTAGTATAATCAGACGTTATTTGATGGCTCATTAACGTATATCAGACGTTATTTGATGGCTCTTTTTAGTATAATTTAGTATAATTTTTAGTTTAATCAAGCGTTATTTGATATCCCCTTTTAATAATTTTGATTGCTATAATCATTATAAAAAACTGCATGTACATACTATATAAAATAAGGAAGAATATATATCGATTTAAAAGTTTATTGATACAAAATTTCGGATATATACACGCTTTACATAGTTACATATTTATACTCAATTTTGCATACCGTACATTATATTACATACGAACTGTACATTACATTTGAATACGGTAAAACAATAAAATAAAAACACGTTTTTACCATTACACAAAATACAACAATTATTGAAATATAATGAAAATATATTTAAAGTAACGTTGGTGTGTGTTCCATATAAAATCACGAAACTGGTACTTTAATGTGGAATAAGTAATGGAATAATGTGTTTGATTATATATGGAAAAATATAGGACATTTTTATAGCGTAATAAACAAGATGTGCAATATGAGAAAAATAGGAGGCCGCGTTTTTAATGAGCGGGGTTGTATAATAGTTAACGTTGTTACATACGATTGTAACATAATGCAACTCCAAAATGACAATACATATACGTATTCTAACACATTATTAAAGGCGAAATCGATATATAAAAACGTATAAAAAGGAGAAAATTTGTGTCTTTTAAAAAGCCGATGAATTGTACTGTACTTAAATTCAAAATATATTATACAGTATTGTATGTGGTTGTATTTAATTAATAATATAACAAGTACACTGAATATATAAAGGTGTGTTGTAGAAACAGCTTGAAAACCAAGTAGTCCGGTTAGTACGAATTTATAAGCTATTTGTTTAATACGAGCAGATTGACTTGACATACAAATAAGTTAAAATACATAATTTGGATTAAAAAATACTAAAAATACTATTCATGTTGAAAGTTAGGATATTGATTTGCTTTATCATAAATTATAACGCTAACACAATTGAAAAGATATAACAACAACAATTGTACTATTTTAGATTGGATTGAAAAGATATACGTATAATAATACTTTTAATAATAAATGCAGTAGTCACACTTTTGCAAGATATAGTCAGTCTACTTGTGATATTGTTATGTATTGTGGGATAACATTATTAGTAAATATACCGTAATCATTGTTCTTGTCTACATGATAAATGATTATAATGGAAACACCTCGTTAGCGATTTTAATACTTTTGAGTTGGCATGCATTGTTATTCATCTTTCATTTAAAACGCAAGTAAACAAGTTAAATATTTCTTGAGGTATTGCAATTCAAACCTAAGCTGCATTTTTGGAAATCATCAAATTAGACAATTTTATTAAAGTCAAAGAATATACATGAAAAAAATATTTTGCATATATTTGACAAAATACTCAAATGCATTCCCCAAAATTATATAAAAAACGCTAACGTGGGTGACCCTATGATCGCGAGCTAAATGGAAAGTTACTGCTGGAATTTACAATATTCTTTGGTCAGCTTATTTAATAAATGTTGTAATTTTGGGTTTACAAGAACCCCAGTTTTATTTCCACTGTTCTTCCTGCACTTACCAGGAGGAGATAGCTTAAATACAATGCGCTGTAAAAATTCTAGTGTACAGGGTGCCGTATATATATAGTTAAAAATGAAAAACAAAGAAAAAAACACTGCAAATGCCTCTATGAATACCATTTCGTCTCCAATGAAGGCCCCCTCAGCCCCCACAACGTATTTTTCGGAGTGCTCTACTTTGTAAATGGCAGGAGCCGGAACCATCTCATGCATTTCCCTCACGATGGCGGACTCCTCAAAATATGTTGTCAGCCCCATTACAAATTTCTCTTCTGGTGGCATATCTTTCGCCATTAACGCAATGAGTGACTTCGATCTGAACATAAAGGGAAAATAAATTATAAATGGCCTATTTAAATGAATTTAAATGAAATGCGATAATTACATTCAAGTAAAACAATGACTTGATCGCATATAAAGGCATAAGATAAAAGACTACGATGGATTGATGATAATAATGTTGTATGATGTATTTTAAACTGCCAAAATATGTCAAAAAGTGTGTTAGCTCATTCCACAAAAGAATTGGTATCGGTAATTTAATGTTCTGAATCAAAATTGTATTGAAAACAATTTTGAGATAACCTCTTTCATATTTCAATAATATACAGGTTGTCCCAACAAAAGTCCCTGTGACATAGCATTTGCACATTGCGTGGTTTCCAATATTTGTAACACAAGTATCAGTAAGAAAAAGATCCGAGGAATCAGTGCTACCATGATTGTACGTTGCATCACACCAAATAAGATTCCAATTATAGATACTGAAAACCAAACCAAAGCGCAAATTATGAATCAAGTTATGGTTTTTGTTAGTTGTTATCATTAAAAACGAGGTTATATCAAAAATAGTTTTCAATACTATTTTGATTCAGAGCTAACATTATGTTACCGTTAGTATGTATCAATTCTTTTATGGAATGAGCTCACACACTTTTTGCCATTTTTGGCAGTTTAAATTATCAGTTTATTTTGCTTATACATTCCATTTTCCATTTTATTTGTATTTCTTAATATCAATTTTCAAAATGACGATTAGAAAAAACAAAATATTTGCAGTGATTAAACATTGATTGTTATATTAGGCGTAGGTACCCACAGATTATAGTACCTACATACATATCACCTACAATATCTGTAGCAAGATATCTATAAAACATGATATGTAACGCCATAGATAAAGATATGCATTCGCTGAATTTCCTTTCTATATCTATATCTCACAGAATTATTCGTTGAAATGACATTTTTAATGCCATGATAAAACAGGGATAGTTGAGTAATTATTCAAGTGATGATAATGAAATTGACAGGATCAGTTGAAAAAACTACTCTCTGTATGTATATGATTAAATCGGTAAATGACCGAAAATATAATTATTGTTTATATGATCGAATTGTAATTAATGTATTCAAATAATTGATTCATCGAGGAAAATAAATTATAAATATTAAATGAATCACGCATTGATGAAATGTGATAATTACATTCAAGTAAAACAATAACTTGGTTGCATAAGATTAAAAGACCACCATGGATTGATGATAAATAGATTGATCAATATATGTATGTATATATGTATGAATGATTAAACCGTATATGACCAAAAAGAAAAAATATTGTTTATACAAGCAATGTTTATACAAACATTAGTCCAATGCTAATTTTAAATCAATTATAAGTTAAATTTTAGACAAATCGGCACTATAATAAATAATTATGATTGCACATATAGACGCTACTAAATACATATAAATATGATGGAATAGTCATTCAAAAGATTCAATCATCAGTATATAATTTGTTTTATTCAACACTTCTCCTCTGATCATGATTGCCTCATCCATCACTTAAACATAACTTCTAGAAATGTCAACCGATATTCCTCAAATATTGAACGTAATCAGAAATTATATATATATATATATGGAATAGCTTATTTATGATGGCTAGATTTTGCAAATATCTAATAAAAATTATTGAACATATGTAACTTAACAAAAATGACTGAATTACCGCTGCGTACGAAGTGCACGACGATGAGAAATTAAACAAGTAATATTCATATATGTTGAGGTAATGCTTTGAATATTTGAAACAAGTGATGTAATTAAAAGCAATGAACATACTTGGCAGATGCCGTCCAAAAAGACACCACCTCATTGGCGACTGCCGAGAACCCTTCTTCTGTTTTTTTTAGGGCATTGAAGGCCATCAGGCCTTCAAAATGTTGAAGGAGGTATCTGGGATCGCGTAAGTGGGGCCAGGCTAAGAGGACCTCCTTTATGGTTCCATTATCTTTGGCGAGGGAGTTTATGTCTACCCGCTGTAATGGGTAGGTATTTCTCATTTCTTCTGTGACATCTTCGTTGGGCGATTGCGTTGCTGTGACTTGTAGACGTGTCTGTGTTTCCCTTTGAGTATGTTTTTCCTCTGTGCAGAGGGAAACCGTATAGTTGATACAGGCGTACCCCGAAGATTCCTGCGAAATATCCAAATATAATGGAATAATATAAAATATTTTTTGTTTATACAATAAAAATGTTTCACAAAGATTATAATGTCCGGAATTTAGTGCAAATACCAGGAGCCCTATTTATAATCGTTGCTATGCTAAGATTATATATAGACACGCATGCTAAGCTGAGAGATAATTTGATAAAAATAGTTTCAAAAATTGTAGACAACATGGCAGTGTATATGAAAAGTGAAAACAAAAAGTATATTACAACATTCATAATCACTTTGATTTATTCAAAGATGGGGCTATTTCAGCTTTATAGATTTGAACGAAACATTTGACTACATATAACTGAACTTATTGCTGAGAACCAGCTAAATCATAATAATCGAAAAAATAATTCGTAGATGCTAACCGTCAATCAAATGCTATTATAATTCACTACGCTAAGCAAAAATTCTTAGCTAAGCTAATTAACCTCATATATTTTACTTAGCTAAATGATTATGATTAGATATTCTAAGTCGTGATTGAGCTTCAATCAAATCTTTTTACAAAATCATTTTGAATGCAATTACAAAACCATTTACAAGTGAACAAGGTACTTGTAGAATTTCTGTCTAAATTTGATTAGTCATTGTAGATATCGCTTTATTTATGAAACGGAAACCGCTCTTGTGAAAATCCCTTTGTAAGTTACAAATCTACACTTCTTGTTTATGAAATGCAATTTGCTTGCAAGTTTATACTTGTAGCACTTGCAAGTTTTATTAAATGGACCTCAGGTATAACTAAAAAAATGAACTAAATATTCTACGCTTTGACTAGCTTAAAAAAAACACTTGAACATTTTGACCCACAATTGTAACATAGGCTTTGAAAAATTTTGTATGCCATAAAATCATTTTTATTTATATTATGCCCGGAATTAGTCTCTCAAATATCTCTTCAACATTTCTTCTGACAAGATAATATTGACAAATATAATTAGTGCACTATTTAGGCAGCTAAGTTACTAAGTCATTTTTACCTTATATTCAAAGATGCAACTTACATATTTGGCTTTTTCTTTCACGGGAGCCTTGACTTTTGGGGTAGATGGTCCAGCTTGGGGGTCAAATGCTTGGGGTCGTTTTCTATTCGCATTGACGAATTTATCCTCGAGGCGTTTCATCAACACCGAGGAAGTGGCGGAAATATCCAACAGCTGAGGATATTGCTCTCCCAACCGCCCTGAATATAATAATATATTGACAAATTAGGAACCTTGCATGACGCAGACAAAGGTGCAACACTTAACACTGTGTGTTTATGTACGAGTATATGTGCATAAAATAATTTTATAACAATTAATAGCATAAAATGTATATGCAAATATTGCACAAAACTTATTGTTTGAAAACGTTGTATACAATTTCAAATTGCAATTAATGTCTCTTAAAATGTAATAACTGAGAATTTTGAGTATGCACAAAAAATTTTGACGTATGACTACGTTACGCATACGCAGGCAGAAGTTGTAGATAGGTTATGCTATCATTCACATACACTACTTGTAAGTTACTCATACTGTGAATATGCCAAGACAGTCTAGCGTACCCAAAACGTATGTATAACGTACAAGCAATGTGCTTTGAATGTATTTGACGTTTTCATAAAGTATTCAGAACTTACTGAATGTGTGTACAACATATAGCTACCGTATAATAGTGTATTGACTGCGTTTTATATATAATTAGTATTTATTATATGATTTACACCAGACAGTATTCCTCTAAATTGTATTATAAGCACATACAGATTAGAAGATCCTGCAAGACTCAGAGAATACCAACTAGCTGTACTCTAACATCACCATGACATTATCAATATGACACAATATGAACTATCACCATGACATTATCAATATGACACAATATGAACTTTTCCCATACATCCTGTCACTTTATTTTATATATTGTTTTTAGTATAGCTATAAAAATATTTTTTCTACTTTATTTTGCATTTAGTTTTTGCCAATAAATTCATAAAATACAAAAAATGTTATGGCCTTGACATAAATATTAGCGAATAGACCAAAAAATATATGCCTATTTATTAGAAACTATATTTCTACATAATTGTTAGATCAATGCGCTCCTTGTACGTTACTCATACGCTATGCATAGGGTCAACTAGTTATGAATAGTTATATGCCGAAAAACATCGTTTTTGCGCGTATGCCAATGTTTTACATATGTCAGGTGTGCGCTGGCTAAGTAGTCAGGGTGTTACAAGACCATAAGCTAGTGCTTTGTGAAATTACAACAAGTATTATGATTGCAATTGCTTATTAATCTCATATGTAATAACTTCTACTTTGAAAAAATCAATAGATAATGTTGTATAAATAATAGCATACCAGACAATATCCGTAATGTTGGACGTCCTGGCTTTTTTATCACACTTGCGACCCTGTCAAAAATAATATTGACAATTTTTCGCAGGACTTCAGGCTCCACATACCTGTCCCCCAGCTTAGATGTTATGGTGAGGGGCAGCGTAACATCAAAATTATTCGCCCAATTTGAAGAAACGAGTGGCATCTATAGAAAAACAACACAAATAATTTACTAAGTATTTAAAATAACCAATTTTTCATTGAAAATATGACAACCATATACAATAGAACACTTTTTGTTAGGGAAAAGGCACAAATTGAAACTAGAAACAGTAATACAACATTGTTTTTGAAGAAACATTCAAATTTCAAGACAAACTACCTGCTAACTATAGCGAGGTAGTCAGCCATGCCAACAAATGGATTTTTAGCTACTAAATCAGAGAAGTACATGCAGTACAATTCAAAATGAAAAAAGTTATACAAAATTATACTTCAAATACAGATAGACTCACGTGTTAGAAAAAACAATAGAGCCCTCTACAAATTTTACTTTATTAGAGTATTCTTTTATTTAAAAAATGACAAAATTTACTTCAGCTACAAAAATTTATAAAAATATATATAAAAACTTATAAAAATGTCAATGGCTCTGTCAGATTTTTATTATTTAGATGAAACTATGGTTAGACTGAATACGGTTTATAAAATTAGATTAGAGTGATCTGAACGAAGATTAGATCAGTCTAAAATATTAGACAATCTAACACTAATCTGGAGAATACATACAGGTAATAAAATAAAAATGTTGAACGTACTGATGTATCAGAGGTTCGTGGATGGCTTATCGGTGATGAAAATGCCATTGGCAGCCTGTCTGAGAATGAGGTTGCAGGTGTAGCAGGTGTTGCAGGTGAAGCAGTTGTCGGTGCTGTAAAACAAACAAATTAATTCAATAGAGTACCATATTTCTTCGAATAAAAGCTGCGAGTAAAGCACACTTTAAATGAAGGCCACATTACAATATTAAAAAGGTTCAATTCATTCATTTTGTTCATAAAATCGTGATAAATACAGTAGGCCTAATTTATACTACAGTATTGGTCTGGCCCACACTGGGTTCAATAAGTGGCGCCTACTGTATCAATATCGTACATATTACTCAATTAAATGTCAATTTATTCATAAATTAGTGATGAATACAATAAGTAATTTCCATGAATTATAGACATTAGTTATATGTATGACATGAATTTATCCTATTTATTATTATTAGATAATTTAATAAACGCCGCCCTCGAATAAATGCTTATCTAATAAACGCTATTCAAAGAAATATGGTAATTGTAATTTTATCCACATGCTAATTTTCAAAATAAGTAGCCCATGTATCCGCAGAATTCAAAATACAGATAAGTTTAATGAATTTACTTTAAACAGATGTAGAAATGACTTACTCTGTGGAATAAAAACTTCATTCTCTTGGAGCAGTATTAGAGGGTCCTCCAAGTTGACCTCTTGCAGCATGGCGTCTTCGTCAATCTCCGTTCCGCACTTCTCCATGACTATTATCTGTCCAACGATGTCAAGCTTTGCCGATCCTTTTTCCAAGACTTCGGCAACCGTCTTGGCTTGTAAAAACACAGCCTTTTTTACACTTCTGTTCACATTCCACACTTTCAACATAGGCATTCTGAAAAAATTACATTTAGTATAGCACAAACAAAAATGTTGTGGTGGTAGGTATATATTTTTCAGGGGCGGGTGCATCAAAGCTCAAGTAGTGTTATAGGTAGGTTACTACCTGTTAGGTTGTGAATTTGGCCATATTAAAAATTTATTAGCGCAAGTGATTATAAGTGCACATCAAACCCCAAATAGAAGCTTTGTTACATTCTCACTACCTACTTATAAGGTTAGTGATATAGTTAGTGAAAATTTTGAACTCTTTTTTAACACATTAATTGTTCATTTTATAATATAAATGGAGTCAATATTGTAAAATTTCTCTCAAAATTGGTTGCCGCTTATATTTTCACCCAAATTATCATCATAAATTGTAGCGGCAATTGCAGCGTTTTCCAATTACTCTATTTCTATTCATTTTGAGAATATGACCATTTGAATCAACACATAAAAATGTTCATTCTTTATCGGAACAGTTTATTTGAGCCATGGTAGCAATTAACCCTATCCATACCGGGGGAGGGGGTATATTTGCTTTCATTTTTACTGAACAATCCAGGTATATTATTAAGGTGGATTTCAGGAAGCGGATGGTGACACAGTTGCTATAAATATAATTGATTGGACGACAACGAAGACACCTACTTGTGGAACTTTACACCAAACAAAAGTTTTTGATCAAGATCTGTAAACTCTGGCAGCCCTAGCCGGTGTTCTTTGGCGCAGAGCTATATGCAGATCCCATTGTTCAGGCTTTTGCCTTTGCGGATAACCCAGCCGCTCATATTCACTGTTTGAATAAGTGATATCATATTCTGTGTTGTAAGAGTAGGAGGGATTCATTCTATCCTGGAAAACTTGTTTCTTTCACAAAGCATGTTATATCAAAATATACCTCTGCCATTTTAATTATATGAAAAACAATGAATTATTTCACTAATACCACTCTTAATCCTACCCTCGCCTAGGAGTAAACCATCGGACTAAATCTATGAATTTCTATAGAGTTATGCCTGGCCATAAATATCTTTTACTCCTGGTACTAGCTAATACCGCTTCGTGAAATCGGCATCAGACTAAATCTATGAATTTCTATAGAGTTATGCCTGGCCATAAATATCTTTTACTCCTGGTACTAGCTAATACTGCTTCGTGAAATCGGCATCGGACAAATTCCTATTGATATCCATGGAGTTATGCCTGGGACTAAGCTAATACCACTTTGTGAAATCCACCCTTAGAGTTTGGTGACTTTTTTCATAACTATTTTTTGTTACTTTTAGCACATTTTTTCATAGACCTATCTGGACAATCATGAGAGTGATTCCATTAACCCCATTTTTTGAAATATTTATGAGATTTCATTCAAAAAAATGACAAAAAGCTTCTATATTTTTCAAATATAGTAGAAAACATCCTTGACTATGATCATGACAAATTTCATGCACATGGCACCACAAGAAAGTCATTTTTAATAAATGATTAGTAAATCATAATTGTTAAATACAGTCTAACCTGTCTAAGACAACCTCTGCTGGGCCCAAGAAAAAATGGTTGTCTTATAGAGGTGGTCCTCATGGCAGGTTAGGCTGTACATCTCATATTACTGTTAGTTTGTTTCACAACTTCTGCGTACACACAAACCATAAGTTCATAGTAAGAATATTCGTAAAACCAGTATCACCACTTTTTATAAAACATAGATTCAATATTACATTAAAATGGGGAAACACAATTGTGTGCATGCTCAAACTCAAGAATGTGCGTATATGTTATATAGACATACCTATTAATACAATGTACACAAGTGATTTTTCAGTGGTATGTAAAGATATCAAGATATTTACAATTAAAAAATTAAAATGTTCAATTGATTACAAATGATAGTGGTATGTAAAGATAATATTTGGGACAGTTTCCAAAGTACATCTACTAGACATTTTCTATAATTGGAGTATATACACTTATTTTGTAGGAAAAAATGCAAGTTGATAATTTATATTTAGAATTTAATGACATATTTTTAACCCAATTTCTCATGAGAGCTTAAATATTTGGTGGCATGAAAGAAAAAATATTGTATAACAAGTCTTAGCTATAAAAATACCCAAAAATATCCCTTACCACTAATCAGCAATTATTTTTATATGGGTAAAAAATACCAGGAAAATTGAACAATCGTTAAGGTTGGTATTCTCTGAAAACTGTCCCATTTTTTCTGTTTTCAATATAAGGATATACTTTGTAAGTCTATACACGAATTTTTTTATTAGAACAGTCAAACACAGATTAGACCATGTTAAAGAAAGTAGGCAATATCTGATTTAACATCAAAATATGTATTTATGTATTTTAAATTGATTGGTGCATATGATTTATTCATGGTACATATTATCGGTGTTTGACTGTATGAATATTTCAAAAAAGTGGTTTGCACAAGTATATACAACCTTTTTTTCCCATTTTTAATACAAAATAAAATTTGTGATTATATACAACTATTATTGGTATTTTTCTATGACTTTAAATAGTATTCATGTAATAACATAGGTATAACAACACAACAATTGTCCTATTTTAGATTGGATATGTAATGAAAATCACCCACATTGTGTCAATATACAAACTTTTGGCTTCATCAACATAATTGACTATGTTGTGCATAATAATGTGTTACTACTTGTGTTTTTGTTATACCTAAATATTATTACATGAAATCCAAGAAAGAACCATCTCATGTTTTATTTCAAACACAAATCAAAACTTATTTGTGGGGGCGGTGGGAAATAATAGGAAAGTACTACCCTATTATTATCAAGATATTTACAATTAAAAAAATTAAAATGTTCAATTGATTACAAATGATAGTTGAACATTATCAAAAAAATACAGGGAATACTTTTATTTACATCCTTGACTATGATCATGACAAATTTCATGCACATGGCACATCAAGAAAGTCATTTTTAATAAAGATTAGTAAATCATAATTGTTAAATACAGTCTAACCATCTAAGACGACCTCTGCTGGGCCCAAGAAAAAATGGTTGTCTTATAGAGGTGGTCCTCATGGCAGGTTAGACTGTACATCTCATATTACTGTTAGTTTGTTTCACAACTTCTGCGTACACACAAACCATAAGTTCATAGTAAGAATATTCGTAAAACCAGTATCACCACTTTTTATAAAACATAGATTCAATATTACATTAAAATGGGGAAACACAATTGTGTGCATGCTCAAACTCAAGAATGTGCGTATATGTTATATAGACATACCTATTAATACAATGTACACAAGTGATTTTTCAGTGGTATGTAAAGATATCAAGATATTTACAATTAAAAAATTAAAATGTTCAATTGATTACAAATGATAGTGGTATGTAAAGATAATATTTGGGACAGTTTCCAAAGTACATCTACTAGACATTTTCTATAATTGGAGTATATACACTTATTTTGTAGGAAAAAATGCAAGTTGATAATTTATATTTAGAATTTAATGACATATTTTTAACCCAATTTCTCATGAGAGCTTAAATATTTGGTGGCATGAAAGAAAAAATATTGTATAACAAGTCTTAGCTATAAAAATACCCAAAAATATCCCTTACCACTAATCAGCAATTATTTTTATATGGGTAAAAAATACCAGGAAAATTGAACAATCGTTAAGGTTGGTATTCTCTGAAAACTGTCCCATTTTTTCTGTTTTCAATATAAGGATATACTTTGTAAGTCTATACACGAATTTTTTTATTAGAACAGTCAAACACAGATTAGACCATGTTAAAGAAAGTAGGCAATATCTGATTTAACATCAAAATATGTATTTATGTATTTTAAATTGATTGGTGCATATGATTTATTCATGGTACATATTATCGGTGTTTGACTGTATGAATATTTCAAAAAAGTGGTTTGCACAAGTATATACAACCTTTTTTTCCCATTTTTAATACAAAATAAAATTTGTGATTATATACAACTATTATTGGTATTTTTCTATGACTTTAAATAGTATTCATGTAATAACGTAGGTATAACAACACAACAATTGTCCTATTTTAGATTGGATATGTAATGAAAATCACCCACATTGTGTTTTATTTACAGTCATGGCCTCTTTCAAACCAATAACATGTTAAAATTTATATGAGTAAGAAATGGTGTTAGTTTTTTGTGTAGGTAATACACTTGAATAAATAATAGCACTATCGTCAGAGCCTAAAATTAATAATAGTCAACAACACTGGACTTCAAAATTAACACAATACTATCAAAATATACATATGGCAACAGGGGATAAAAGCTGAGAAGGTCAGAAAATTTCACACAATGTTCATTACCGGCACTTTTCAGACAATAGTGATTCATATTATACTCCTTCTGAGCTAAAATTTTATGAACAACAAATGATATGTTCAACTTATCAGGATAAATAAGTATGGAGACAATTTTTCCAAATATTGCTGTCTGACTATCCAAAATTTCAAGAGGTAAATACATATTAGAAGAATATGTAATACCTGAAAATGTTACACAGTCAGATGTAAACATACAACAAAATTGAGATCTGACAAAAGTTGAAACTACTTGTGAAAATAAATTTTCTTGAAAAGGAAGTAAAACAGCAGATGTTACATGAATGTCAAAAAAGGAGGATAGCTGGAATATAAGTTGATGTTCTTGATGATAAGTTGATAAAGTATGGGTTATATTTTTGAAATTATTAGAAGCTCGTGCACATTTTTTAAAAAAGCGATGTTTTGATTCATATCGCATTGTCCAAAATTTAATAGCAGGTCCAAAATTCAACATTATTTGTGGATAATGAGTTAAAAAGTGGTGTTTTGGTTTCAAAGTTACATCCGGAAAAATGGAGATACGAAGTAAAAGATATTCCTCAATTATACTATCTAATACTGCAATCTGCTGTTTAGTAATGCTATGAGCAGTTAATAAATCATTAATAGATTGAGATAATAGCAACAGTTGCCAAACACTGTCAGAAGGATCTTCAACCTTTACAAAATATTGGAAAAAACGGAGGAATGACCTCAATTGGGAAGCTGTCCCACTCAACTTTTTACCTGTCAAACTTATGAATGATGGTTTATTATTTGAATCCACAGAATTGAATTTAAATGAACTTATATTGCTATTTATTATACTAACTGTACTCCAACCTTTCTTAACAATACTTTTCAAAATCAAAAGCAAATCATATGCAACAACACCTTCAAACCAATCATGGCCCAAGCATGGCAGTAGTTGTTGGGTAACCGAAAAATGCTCAATTTCATCTAGTATGCTACCAGAATTTACACCAAAAGAGACTATTTTAGAATTAACAATATTATTGTGCTGTTGAATAGATCTAGATTCAAACAGCTTATGGCTAAACTTATGAGCATGCAACTCTTTTGATGTAATTAAACAATGCTCACAAAAATATCCCTGTGAAAAATTTTTTTGAAACCCTCCCATTATATGATGTCCAAGATGGTCCCCTGCAAAATATAATACACGGCATTTAAATATGCTATCTTTGTACAAAACACCTTTACTTTCTAAGGCTTTTATCTGATTGATAAAAGGTCGAAGCACCCGTTCAATACCAAAATGTTCAATGTACACACTTTTACACAATAAAGCTAGTTGAATAGGATCACAAATTGATCTAAAGTTTGGACGTATTTGACCCAGAGTAAAATAAATTGCTGTAATTTTTTGTGTTTTCTTAGCACTGCCTAGTGGATCAACCAGTACTAATTCATCTGTATAAAATATTAAATCAAATATTTTATTATCTTTTCCTCTTGACTTGTAAAATTTGCCATCTGTGTAATCAGATACACAATCTGATTTCTTATTTGTGTTTTGAATAATATCTGGGATATCAATTACAAAATCAGCATGTTTATCTGTCAACAAGCTTTCTAATGACTTAGCTATATCTACAGTGTGGAAATGAGCGGCTTTGCCCTGAGCAGTCCTGCCCAAATAATGAGACGTCGGAGGTGAATAATTCATTTTCTTATGGAAATATTTGTCTCTTGAATAAATAGACCGAAAAAGCCCAGTCTCAGAATGATAATCTAACAATAAATCTGTTGAGAAAACCTCATCTAAAATCATTTTAATTTGTAAAGTATCCAAATTTTGTGCAGCAAGCTTTTTATTTAGTTCTCCTTTCAATAAGGATAAATCCAAGGAGTGTATACCAATATAAGTTTCAATAATCAACTGAATAATATTTTTTGGTATGAAATGTTTACCTTGTAATGTCAAATAAAAAGAAGCTAATTTTGTCTCCAGGGTACTTTGACTGCAATAATCCTCAAAATTATCATTTTTTAGAATTGATGGTGTATTTTGGTTTTGTAATAGTTCAGGTTCAGGACATTGCATTTCCTTTGTGCCTGGAATTACACTGTTCGTGCTAGCGCTACAGCTTATATTATCTGACTGTACATTATCAAGTACTTTATGGGATATTTTACCAGAATGAACCCTGTGAACATGGCAGCGATAAGATGAGGCTGTAAGGTATGCCTTTTCACAGTTTTTAAATGGACAAGAGACTAATGTATTATCATCAAAATGTGTTAAAATATGTTTAAAATATTTGTCTATGTCACTAATATGAATTTCACAGTTTTCTTGGGGACAAACTATAACAGTTGCTGTATTTTTATTTTTATTGGAATTGTTTTCAATGTCCATGTTAGTTTTTATATGGGAATTACTTTGGGAATGACAGTAATGTAAATGAGATCTGAAGGAAGTCATTTTGTAGCCAGACCATTGACAATTATCAACACCACATTTGAAAGTTACATTTTTATCATTTCTATGTGTATTAGAATGCCTTACATAAGCTTTGAAACCAAAACTAAGATGACTACAAATAGAGCAACTGTATGGCATATTTAAATGAAAAATAAATTAGCAGTAAATGATGAATTTATTTGTTTATTTTTTATTAAAAATACTTTTTTTTCAAGAGGTAAAATATATATTCTAGATAAATTTTAGGTACTGTATAATAGTATGTATTCTTGATTTGGAGGATTAAAATGTGAGAATATGCCTAATTAAAAGAGTAAATTGTGATTTCAGTACATTAAAAGTACAATTTTTAAAAATATATATTTTTTAAGTTTATATATTAAATAGCAATTATTTATGTATTAATTCAACTGATTTGATTATTCACATTTTATAATATGAGTTTTGAATATCTTAATGGAAAGAAATACTAGAGTGCACAAATGACAATGTAAAATATATCTTTTGGAAATAGTCAACAACTGATTAAATCAAAATGCAAAATTAAATTATGTGTCTTGATTGTACTGATTTGATTCTTTTATGACATAATTTTTATTAATATATGCAGATATAAAATATGATATTCCTAATAGTAAGTATATATTCTTGACTGGCTGGAGTTGTCAACTTTGAAATTAATGTAAGAATATTCTGTATGTCAAATATGTGGAAAAAATACTAGGCGGCACAAATGTAAAATATGTATTTTGGAATAAGTCAAGTGTTCGTAACTGATTAATAAATCAATGCAAAATCAAATTATTTATTTGAACTGTCTTGATCAATTGTACTAATTGTTGCACCAGGCAAATTGATTTGATTATTCAATTTTTTATTAAATGATTTTTGTAAATAGGCAGAAATAAAATAACTTATACCAATAGTATACTACTTTTAACTAGACTCTAGTTTAGTCTTAGAGTAGTAAAGACAGTAGTCTAACTACCTATGGCTATATATTGCAAGAATATTTCAAAGAAGTATATTTATGGACAATGATTATTTTGTTTACCAATTTCACCTATGATTTGATTACTTCTTTAAGTTTTTATAATATAACTAAAATGTTAATGTCGATATGTATGACTGAGTGAGGAAACAATTATGATTATGAATAGCAAGCAATAAGTATTATTCGGTCATTGTGCGAGAGTAAGCTAACAATTTTTATAATGCAACAATAAGCTTATAAATAACAAACTAACTTATATATAGTCAATAATGTTACTAAATGACTGATAGCGAAACGAAAAACGAAACTTCGAAAACCACGTAGATAATGATCAAATTCCCACACTAGTAGGTTTCTAAAGTGATTAAAACAAATATGAATGATCAAGTTCTTAATTTAAATAGGCAAGAAATTAAATAAGTAGATAATACTTACATTGCAGTTTCTGATTGTATGATATTTATCACGCGAAATATTTGAAAATCTATTTTATTGTGTTTTGACATCTTACAATGATTTATTTGTTCACGATATTCTCGATATTATACAAATTATTTAAAATAATAAGAAATATTAACATACTCATACACATACTCATACTCATAACCTCGAGGTTGATGCCGACGACAAACGTTCACATTACATATAAAGTTGGCAGCTGAACACTTTATAATGAAAACTCTGATTATGTATATGTATTATATTTATTTCTGTTCCTTGTAGGCACATCAAATGCTGTAGCTACAAGAAAGCCGCATATTCCACGTCCAAACGGTGATATGATAAATAAAATAACGGCTGGTACTAGGGGATAATAAAACAATATAAGTAGAGCAAATAAATACAGTAAAGCAGCGATCTATAATACTTACGTGTATAGAAGAGAGTAAAATCAATACTTATTTGATCACGCCAATGAAATTGCTTTGCGCCTAGATCCTAGCATTAAATACTGAGCTATGGTGTCTAGGTATATATTTTACTTATACAGAGTATATTCTAGACATAAAAATTCGTATTGAATATGTACTCGATTGCCTTTCTACCCAAAATATTTCCATGAGTAGGATATTAAATATTTGTCATGTATCTCTCTGTATATATTTTATTCATGAACCAATGAGATTGCAGCTAAGCCATCTGCCAGCTTCGAAAATAGAAATCCTTTGAATCAACAACTTTCGAAACACAGGTGGGTGTTAAATTTATTGCTGCGATTAAGTTTGATGTAGATCTACCTTAGACTTTTTACAGATACAAAATCCGCTGCCTAGAAAAGATTTTAGAGGGTTTGGAAACTTATTTGAGGCCACCAGGAATCGCTTGATGGCCTCAAATTTTTAAAAATTAAATTTTTTAATAAATTTTTTAATAGTTAAATGGTGTTAAAGAACGACATGTCATCTTGATTGGGAGGCCAAACCCTATCCATTTCTTGAAAAAAATTTATCTAAGGTACCTTAGATCAATAGTTAAGGCCCAATAAGCCCATTAGGCGGCCAAAAAAACGACTATGTCCACTTTTGTATGTTTTGCATGTAAAAACTTGAAATGGGTTTAAACTGAAAATAATGACCCTATAAAGCTGAAATTTACACAAAATATTCTCCTGGGCTATTATACCTCGGTCGTCTTAAAAAATGGGATCGATAGGAGCTTCCTTACTCTGACCCTAGCCCTAACAAATTTTGGGTTTTGGCGAAAAAAAAAATATTGAGGCCTTTCGTGTTTAAAGTGGTGAGACTACCGCTACGAGCAAGGCTTTGGGTTTATACTTAACCAAAAGATGCTCCACGAAGAGGTCGATCATTTAAGCTTTTAATATTCACCATCGGGTACATGGTCCACCCGTAGGTACCATTTCCTCACGGCAAGTCAGGCCCTTTTGACCGACCCCGGCTCCCAGGGGGGGTTTCAGGGATATTTGGGTGATATTTTAGAGAGAACTATACATCCTATGAAGCTGTAATTGATACAGAATGATAATTGGAGCACGACTAATGCATAGAGCCAAAAAAATTGCCCCCCACTCACTTAGAACAATTTTTTATATTTTTTTATCTCCTCTCAACAAAAAAATATTAAGTCTTTTCGTGTTTAAAGTGGTGGGACTACCGCTACGGGCAATGGTTTGGGTTTATACTTAACCAAAAGATTCTCCATGAATTGGTCAATCATTTAAGCCTTTAATATTCACCATCGGGTACATGGTCCACCCGTAGGTACCATTTCTCCAAGGCAAGTCAGGCCCTTTTGACCGACCCCGGCTCCCAGGGATATTTCGGTGGTACTTTCGGAAAGAATTATACATCCTATAAAGCTGTAATTAATACAAAAGATGCTCCTGGGCAATACCTCGGTCGTCTTAAAAAATGGGATTGATAGGAGTCTTCCTTTTCGATTGGGAACACTTTCCGTTTGTAATGCAAATGTATAGGATATGTTTAAAGTGATATTTTGGAGACCTATTCTGAGCTTTGTTATGGTACTTGTGGGAGAAGTATAATAGCTACAGTAAATATTAGACCACCTATGGCAAGGTATTGGTAAAGCGTAGCTCTGAGTCAACTAAAATTGCCCCCCACTCTCTTAGAACAATAGTTATAGCCCATTAAGTGGCCAATACAAGGACAAAATCGATGCCTTTTAGCCTCTTTTGGTTCCTGAGAGAGAACCTTAGGTCTTATGCAGCTGTAATTTATACCAAATGATAATTGGAGCACGACTAATGCATTGAGTTAAACAAATTGCCCCCCACTCCTTTAGAATAAATTTTAGGACTCAAAAACCGATAATTTAGGCCTTCTTTCGTCTTTGACGACCTCTGGAGGCCACAACTACAAAGGGTCATAGATTATAATATACCAAAAGATGCTCATTGAAGAGACAGATCAATTATATTTTTCAAATTCACCAT
>JAYRBW010082960.1:0-23097 GCA_036023295.1 Invenusta paracnida
TGACTGAAGCCGAATCGAAGTCAAAATAAAATCAAACCATGTGGACGCAGCATTAGAATGCATTTAAGGGCATCTTGCTATTCTTAATATAAGTTTAAGACTAGAAGCGCCAAAGACGTCAATTGGCGAATTTTAATTTTTAATGGTTGTAACTTTTTTTAAATTGATTTTAATATCTATTGCTTTTATGACATTTCATCATTAATTGTGTAGGTGCATATTTCGCAAGAAAAAAATTGATATTATCTCATCTCAAACATTTGTTATTGATAAATAAACCTAGAAGCGCCAAGCGTGTTAATTGACGATTTTTGAAAATGTACATCAAATTTTTTATTTAATTTATTGTACTATATTACAAATGTTTACTACGTATTAAAGAGAGTTGGAAGTAGTCTCGGAGTTGGATAAATTAATTAAACTATAATATAATTATGGTTTATTATTACGCCGATTATAACATTTATATATAAATTATCAATGTTTACTATATTTATTCGGATTATAATTTTTCAAAGTGTTATTGCAACAATGAAAACCATGATTACCCCTATTCTGTTATTGTAGAAAGCACTTCTAAAGTTGGATAAAAAACAAATATGCAACATATATAAATGTACAGGCTTTTATTTTGCAGGCATCGCCTCACCAAAAGCAAAATCAAAGTATGTAAAGCATATTATAAAGTTGTGTGAAAATAGTTATTCAACGCGGCAAACAAAATCAAAGAATGTCAAAAATGTTATGAAGTTGTGTGAAAATAATTATTCAACGCGGCGTTTTACACACGTAACTGCTTGAAACATACCGTAAACTGGTTTATGACAGACTCAACAAAGATTCAATGTACGATTTCTCTCACAGTTGGTGGCTTTAATTGCAAGAGACAATTTTAGGTACATCACTATAATTTTATGACTGTAAATGTATCATTAATAATAATATCGAGAATATAAAGTCATTTTAGGTAGTATTATAATTTTTATTACGCAAAAAATAGGTTAAAAATGGAAATCGTCAATTGACGTGTTTGGCGTTTGTAGGTATATTCTAAGTCCGCGCTTCTAGTGTTAAGGATCCTATATTTGGAACCCAAAGGGTCGAAATAAAAATTTTAAAAATGAGCAAATTGATTACAATAAACACAATAAGATCTTTCACAAGAAATAAAACCACAAGAAAAAATCCGAAATTTTAATCTAAAAGAGAAAAAGCTTAACATTTAATAGTCAGTAAAATGCGCTTGGAGAAGAGAAACCCTGATTAAACCAAAACTTAACCCTATCCTTATCGGACTATTTAACGCAGAAGGAGGAGGGTGGTTGATTCGGCCCTCCAATTGAAATCTACTTTAGGGTGTACTATAGTGAGGAAAATTGACCCAATAAAATCAAAATAACCTACAGATGACTTTGCATATAAAAATTATCTTTTTTTTAAATAAAAAAAGTTACAGCAAATTTAATTTTTAATGCACACAAAAAAATGAAAAACTTTTGTTTTCAATTTCTCAATTTTAATCGAAATGATTAAAAATATAATAAAGTACTGAGTATCTGAATATTATAGTGCATGTTTGTGGTTCATTTTGTATTATTAATGAAATAGATTTCACTAATATCCACCTGGAGTTTATACATTTTGATATTTTCACTTATAATTAAATGAACTAAAATATATGGGGGTCACCTACTTTAGAGGCCTATTGCAGACCACCTGTGGGAGTAACAATTATGAAAATATTATGAAAAGTTAAACACTAGAAGCGCTTGACGATAAATCAACTTTGAATACTTATGAAAAAAATTGATTTGCTTCTTATTCCTTCATTTACTATTTTTTTCTTGATGGGGCTTGTATGTCGGAAAAGAAAAAATATTTCTAGCTCATCAGAATATAAAGTATGGGTTGTTACTCTTTTTAGCCCCGGACCCGTCAATTGACGATCACAATAAATTTCGAAAATATTTGAAAATGAAATGTCAATTATGTTATATATTACTTATTACAGGCTATAATCGATCGATATACAATTATACAAACCTATTTTCACAAATTTCATCAAAAACACATATGAATAATACATAGTTACATATTTATTTACGAAACATAAAAAAGCATGTGCACGAGCGCAAAACACTGTAAAACATACTAAAACATTCTAGAAACATACAAAAACACTGAACATATTACTCATTGTCAAATCATGCAAAAACATAGTTCTGAAAAACATTCTGATAACACACCACGACATAGAACACACTGAACATATTACTCATTGTCAAATCATGAAACACAGATGACGGCCTGGCATTTGCCACATACGGGTCTATCGCATTGTCTACACAATTGATTTGTGTTATTCTTCTGACAATTTATATGAGTTTGTCATGTCACTCATCTGTCAAGAATAACGTCAGGTTCAGGTCATGGTGCTGGAGCCTCTGGAGCATCTTTCCTTAGCTCCTTGGAAAGCGGTTGGATAAAATTGCGCCGACTGATGCGAGAGTTTGTTTGCTCTTTGTACAGCACCCAGTCGTTTACTGCCGACAGGTCTAGGATGTTAAAAAAACAGCTAAGGTCCAGCGTCGACAGCCCGACTTCCTTGAAATTTGACGACATATGCTGTCGAGCATGTCGACACCAAACTTGATGTTGTTGTAGTACAACACATTTTCAGGTTTTCTTTTGCCATGTACGACTTTGTTCTTCGTGGCTTGATACCTTGCTAGGTGAATTTCATCGCATTCATAGAATATAGACTCGTGGAGTGCTAGGCGTTGGGGAGGAGGGAGTTCGATACGATTGCAGCGCACAGTGCCAACAATTGTGGTTCGAACTTGGAGCATGAGTTCAGCGAGTCTTTTGAATGTTAGAAAAGTTATCAACAGTAACGTTGTACCCTTTGTTATAATGTGGTTCCATAAGCGTTTGAACGACATGAGTACCGAGTGTCTGGACCCTGGTGTCATCTCTTCGAGATAGGGCTTGATGTTGTAACAATACTTGGAACGGACATCCGCAAGGATCCAAAATTTGATGCCAAATTTGTCCGGCTTTGATGGGATGTATTGTGTAAAACGAAATTCTGGCTTTTGTGGGGAATAATTGCTCATCTATTGTCAATAATGGCGATGGAACATAACAATTCGACACAAAACGATCTAAAACTGTTGAAATTAGGCAAAATTTGTCGTGCTGACAATTGCGACGGCAATCAAAACGTAAGAATTTCTTTATTTCTCTCATTCGTTGACGACTCATGGTTTTGTTGAAGATGTGGCACCCATATGTTTTGGATCAAAGTGTTTCAAAGGGATAATTGCGTTGGTTAGATAGACCCTATGCATTTTCTAATTCAGCTTTTGTTAGGTTCCAGATTGGGAGTTCCATATTTTGATTCGTGAATTCATTAGTACACTCCACGATAAAGTTGAGTGTCCAGTCATCGAAGACAAGATGCCAGGTGTCCAAAGGAGTTCTGACACCAGCACAAACTCTTATCACACCGACTTGCTCAATAAAGATGTTGTGCTTCTGCACTCTGCCCCGTCCAGGTCCAATCCCACCTTCAACAACTGTCCAGCGTATCCCATCACGTCCTTCGACCTGTCCCAATTCTACAACATCTGGATCTTTGTCACTTCTGCTGGACGAAGCTTCAACTACATCTTGTTTTTCATCATTTGCTGAGTCTCGACTGAACTCTTCACCAGAGTCATCACTTGGGAGGTTAATTATACTAACAAGAACTTCTTGCGATGAAATTCGTCTTGCCGTGACTTTGAAAATATGAATTATGAATATTTTCAATTGCGAATACGCAAGATCGTCAACTAATCTGATAGTGAACTATTCTAATTAGGGAGTTCGTGTTTCATGAAATATTAAGCCAATTATTGTGTAATCAGCTAGATTGTTAGCTGTGTACCACAACTGAAGGAAATGAGTGAAATGATTGCATTCTGTGTTTGAACCCTGAAGAAATGATATTTGCGCATCTAAATCTCTACAGTAAAGTGGAAACGAAAATATTACAGAAATATATGTAATATAAAAATCAAAAATATTACTATTTTGCGTATATATTTCTTAGTTTGCGTTTTGTTATGGGTTTTTTTGTTTTTTCGACTGATTATTACATTATACATCACGAAATATAAAATCAATCATCATAGCATAAATTTATTATAATGTATAACAATTATCAAAAAAATAATAATAGGACAATGGTCGTCAATTGACGTGTATCAGCTCCATTAGGTGTGTAATAACATGCCGGCGCTTCAATGTTAAAACATAAATGTTAGTAACAAAAAGTCATGAAAACTGGAGGTTACGCGATTTTTCAAATAACAATAGCAGCATTAACTACCATTACAATTTACAATTCATCCATACAAGTTTTAATACTGTCCAAATTATTTGTTTTGTTATTAAACTTTCCAATAATTGATGTACATAATTAAAGCGAAGAAGTTCATAACATTTTATCTCAAGCCATTTTCGTCTCATTAACACCAATAGCTGCTGATGCAATCAACTCAAAATTTGCCTTTGCTTATGTTAGCGACCAAAACCCACCTAATACTCTTGAAACCTCAAACACTACTTAATGGGACATCGACATCACCGTAGACCAAGTGTACTAGAACTTCAAAATCAACCAAGCAAAAGACACGGGCAGCGATAATGCCCCAGCCACTGTTTACAAACAAACTGCGTACATCCATGCTGCTCCCCTCGCCCACCAGTTCAAGTTATCAATCACCCAACGTTGCTTCCCATAACTCTGGAAATCCTCCAGCATCGTGCCGATACTTAAAAAAGCAAATCCTAGTATTGACCACTTCAGACCGATTTCCCTTCTTTTAATTCCATCCAAGGAGCTGGAACGAATAGTTCTTCATTCGGATATCTACAAGCCCATCATTGACAATTTCGGCCTCTCCCAATTTGGTACAAGATCCCTACCTTACCAATCATATTTTATCTTCTTTAAAAAATCCACTTGTGTCAGGCGTCCAAGTAATAATGTACGACTATTCAAAATCTTTGACATTATTAGTCATAACCGGATAACCAATCGCCTCCACATGACCAATTTCCCACAAGGCCTCATTGAATGGATTTCTAACTACCTGTCTTATTGCTCCCAGTCCACCGTTTTTGGATGCACGACTAGTGCTACCACGAAAATAACATATGGAGATCGGCAAGACCTTTACTGCCTGGTTGCCGGCAGCCTGACTATTTTATTTCAACACAGCCTGCATTATTAAGACGTTATCAACACTGGCCTGAGCATCCCCATCTTCAAACACAGCAACAATCAAACCGTTAGTGTCGAGTACACAAATATATTAACTGGTCTACAGATCATGGTCTCTGCATCAACACTAAAAGGAGCTGCACTCTCCTTGCCTCTAAATCTAACAACTTACTACCAATAACTCTTCGTGGTACTCCCATAGTCATCGAAACACAATTCCTCAGTGTTATTATCAATATCCACATGAAGTGGGATTCGTGCAACGATCACGTCATCAAAATAGCCTATAATCGTTCCTGCGCTTTATACATTCTGAAGCCTATTCTCTCAAAGAAAAACCTCAACATTTCCTACAAGGCCTTGGTGCGCAGCCTACTCGAATACGCCTCACCTGCATTCAACGATATCCAATCCCATCTCTCCGTTTCTCATGAGAAAACTCAAAATAGATTCCATCGGTTAATTTGCCAATTCAATTGAGACCAAGAAACGTGTAATTGCGAGGATTTTCTTGGCTTCCAGGCAGGTGCAAAAAAGCCGGCTTAAGTCATTTCAACCAAGATATTCAAAATAATGATCACGTCCTCTTCCAGAAAGTACCAAAACGCGCGAATCACCGCCTTGACCGCACTTTCACACTCGACAAGATACAAGAACTTCTTCTTCACATACAATCCGATACTTAAGAACAATACTATTATCACATGTTAACGTATTGTCATATTAACTTATCAACATATTATCTTATTATCGTATTAACTATAACATTCTTACTATTATTAATTCTATCTTATACTTTTTTTTGTAACTATACTCGTGCCTTGCTTCCCGTTATGGTACTTAACGCGTTTTTGTTTATAAATATATAATTATTATTACTACAAAAGGTGCTCAAAGTTCACCTTCTATTTCAAAACATGCTAAAAAAGTTGCCCTCCTACATCAATGCACATTCAGTTCCACAAACGCAGAAACAGGGATCGATATGTGTTTTTTTCGACAAAATGACCCTTACATATAATTTAGAACTTTATATTATTATTTCAAATTTATTATTTCAAATATTACTAATATTTACACATCCTTTTGTTAGGGAGGAGGGGGGGTACATATGTTAAACCAGTGGCGGACAAAACTTACAATGAACTTATCAAAGTGAAAAATGAACTAATGACCAATGTTATGATCATGGCGCAAGCATTAGGATTGGTATAATGGGTGGAGAAGTACATACAATAAAGGCTGACGAACACGAGCTATTTTCACACACTGTTACGGCCATGCCCTCAATCTTGCAGTTGGTAATACTATGAAATAATATCAAATATACCTTGAATACCGCGCTGAAAATATCAACACTGATCCGCTTCTCCCACAAACGGAATGCAATCCTAGACAGAATCAAAACTGAGAGCCAAGAAGATGATCATAAAGTCAACTCTGCAATGACTGGAAAAATATCATTCTGCAAAACCAGATGGACATGGGATATGAGAGCTTGGATAATCGTAAACTAACATCAGATATGAGGAGCAGGATCAATGGTGTCAAGTTTCAAATGTCCCAGTATCATGTGCTCTTCTGGTCACGCCTCTCCAAGTTAGTACTCAAATTAATTGACAATCTCAGTTAATCTCACTGTCAGCTGACAAAAGAAGATTGTGAAATGACATCAACGCATGCATTATCTATATAGACATTTATCTATTTGACAGATGTGGTTAGTTGAAATCAGAAATGGACTTCAGTCAATTAGAGATAGCAAATAGCAATGTTTTCCTACGGGGTATTACTTATGGGACACTGTACATCTGCATTTTTCTAAAAATACCGACCTGTATGCATTGTCTCAAACGTTATGTTTATATATACATATACATATATATTACATTGCATTGAAAAGTTATCAGATTTCTTATATCGAATCAATTTCAGGGACTGCGATCAGAATATGACGAGAAATCTGTCCTTTTGGGAAATTTCACCTACGAAGATAATAGCCGATCTCTTCAGTACTTCCGTGTACCTGTAAGTTTATCAACCTATACTTCTTTTAATACTAAATATTATAGGCTTGTCTACTAATTGTTAAGGCTGTCGAGATTTATCTGATCTAGATGGATTTTTTTCATTCTTGATTGAATTGAATAATAAATTTAAAAACTCTGTCAAACCCGGTTTCGGGGGGTTAAATTATAATTATCTGTTAAAGTTTTAAGCTTAGAATGTTACATATAAATAAGGTCACATGTAAAATGTAATGTAATCGTTAATGTAAAAAAGTTATTCTTTTAGGAAATTATCTATACTCGTATAATTATAATGACATTGCATAGTATGAATACAATTATGCAGTATTGTAAATTCATTTGTTGTATATCTACTTCATTTTAAGGACAACGAAGCTTTCAAAATAGTTGCTTTTGAAGTCTACAACAACCATGGCCATCCCGACTACACCTGTGTCTACCGATTTCGCGTTCATGGAATACCATACGTGAGCCGATAGATCGACAACACATCTTCACCATCTGTTTTGACCCACAATATCTAGATCACGTTTAGTCAAAATCCATATAGGAGGACCATGTCCAAAAATTCAACAAAATATAAAAAGACTCTAAAAAATACTCTATGCCTGTGTAATATTATGCTTTTGAATTTTCCATTTTCGTTTCGCAAACATTCCTAGCCTTGCTACAAAACCATGCTCTAAAATCAAAGTAATCTGGTGATTTCATTTCTAAATTCCCGATATAAATGGACAAAAAAGAGGGGGATTAAAAAGGATTACTTCTGATGCTTTATTTTTACAATATCACAAGAACTTTCCTCAATGATTGCGTTTAATCGTTGCACCGGGGAATAATACTACTATTGCAATACTTGTATACATCTCTTTGTGTTCTCTGAGAATTTGTGATTTTACAGTAGGTATACTAGGAGTCATCCCCGATGGCTCTGGTATGTATTTTACTGCTCTTATTTGATATGATGTACTGATTCTATAAGAATAAACTCTTCTGAGATTTTGCATTAAACATCATTTTTTCTTTAATTACTCAATTTTTCCTACCTTCTAACCTGGTTCATCGGATCGAACTGTAATTAGACGTTTCTTATATGAATATATATATATCCTACATATACTTATATGGTACATACCTTGATATAAAATTGTATTCTATTCAGAATAAATAAATACACAAATCTATATATGTTTTAGCCTAATAGTATCATCTTAATAGTTTTTGAAACAAAGCGAATAAGCCTTGACGAACTTCGTTTAAATGCAGGTCTTATATCTGGGATCTAACATTAAATTGTGATTTCTAAAAAAGGTCTTTATAATTTCCAAGTTTTTCAGTTTCATTCGCGCCCCATTCCAGTGCTTTATTTTATATTTTTCAATGTTTTATTGTTTTGAGGGTTTTCTATTTGTAGACAATGACAACAAAATTTATTTTCAAATAAATCTTTTAATATAGCAAGTATTTAAGCTAATATTTAACGTTTTTGAGTGATATGACCATTCATATTTTGCAGCTAAATAAATAAACGTTAATACTACGCACTGCAACTATCAAGATGTTAAATGTAGTTCCTTTAAGCATTTTATTTTCATAAAATGTACACTAAGATATTGCTTTAAATTCAATATTTCAACATAGAAATACTTAAAATAGTTTGTTGTTTATTTAATCGATTTTAATGTAGATTTTGTAAAAATATTGCTTTAACTTTAATTATATGTAGAGTACTGTTATTGCCATGTTTAGCGTGGTAGATTATAATTTTTCATCGTTTAACAATTATAATCTTCCACAACAAACGTGTTAATAACTGTATTGTACGCGTTCTTAGATCAATAACCCCCTGCTTATTCATAATCAATTTTATTTTCAAAAAAATTTTTACATTAACAAATGCATCATAAAACAATAAAACGGATACAGTCTAGCATACAATTTACGAAACTATTTTGCGACATTAATATTGACGGTAATGCCACTGCAATTATTAAATGACATGCTTGGCATTAAATTGGAATTATTCTGTTTGGAAACATGATTGAATTCAACTTCGTTTAACCAACTTAATAAATTATCATCTAAAACAATATCGAATCCATTTCATTTTTTGGGTAAGCAGACTGAGCACCTGTGTGATTTGATCGGACAATGCTTTTTATTTTCGTCAGTTCGTTTATAAATGCCTAGAGCAGATATCGACTTGTGGCCTGAAACAGATTTTACTTTATTTTCTGTAAATTGTTCACCAAGAATTTAAATTGTCGTTACTTTAATTGAGTGATTAGAATATTTTTTCAATAAATTACAATGTTCGCAAATGTGCTTCATGAATTTTCCGATAGTATTAACGCCAATAATTTTTTTAGTAAACCCCTCAATCATAGTCAGTTTCTTGGTACGACACTGGGGTATTGCCAAAAACGATTAATTTCTTTATTTAGTCTTTATAGATAAAAATTAAAAAACTAAATGGACATTTAATACCAAGCTTAGGTTTCTCGTAAATACGACCACCGGCTGACATTTCTTGGGCTAGTAGTTATAAAAATAGGACATGCTACCCAGAAGTTCCTACCCTAGTTTCGTAGTTATATAAAAAGGAACTCCTAATCTAGGAAATCCTACTCTCTAGCTGTCTGGTTTTAGAAGTACACTTTGCTTATGAATAAATTTTACAATACATAAAATGACTGGCTGATGTCAATGCACACATGAAGTGATGGTGGTACCGAGAAGTTTCTGTACGTTGGTCTTCTAAGCGTTTCGGCTAAAGAATCTATTAAACGTAAAAGATTTGGACGCTCAAAACGATATAGTTCCTTAATTCGATGATCCGGCAGATCCAATGGTTTCGATCTGTCGTGAAAAACCCGTTGACGTCGTATAGTAAATGACGATCATACAAAAGTATATTCATCATTCAATTTCTATAGCGCAGTGCAAAAAATTACAGCAAATGCAAATTACTTTTAATCAAATAGGAAGCTGATAAGCTACCTAGCTGATAACGAGGAATTCCTAGGTAGAAATTCCTTTCATAACTATCAATTTTCATCGATTTTTAAAAGTCTAGGATTTCTTAGGTAGGAACTCGTAGGTAAGACTTTTATAGCTACCAAATGGTAGGAGCTCCTCTCAAACTACGAGTTCCTATCTAGGAATTTCTTTTATAACTACGGGCCATTGTGTCATTGGCCATGACCTATCATAATCGTGCACTGATAGAAGCTGTTACCAATTGGGTCATAGGCAATGGGGCAATGATAGAAGCTGTTACCAATTGGGTCATAGGCAATGGGGCAATGATAGAAGCTGTTACCAATTGGGTCATTGCCCATGACCTATCATTGATTTCTTTTACAAGATGGTTAAATCGATTTTAAAATGGTTAAACACATATCTGTGTTACTTACCGGGTACGCAGCCAATACTTTGGTTATATTTGAAGCCAACTTTGCAGGTACAATTAATGCCATCTCCATATGAAGGCTCTTTACAAACACATATTCCACCTCTGCATACTGCCAAAGAATGACATTTTTCTGGACACGATTCTACTTGTTAGAAATTAGGAAACAGAAATTTAGTATAAAGTACATTTGTATAAATCACATAACATTTTCTATTTGCATGCAACATAACTTTTAAATATAATCGGTTGAGAAATAGTAAACATTGCTACATATGGAGACTATTTAAAATATTTGTGATGGATAAAGTTATAATATTAACAACTGAAATAATAGATTATTTGCACATTTCGTTGTAGAAAATTAAAGTCTGTTTAAATGTTGTCGGGGTACCTACATAATATATATATCACATTATTATTATAATACATTTATATAAAAAAATATTTACAGTTTTATTATACATGAACATTGTTTAAATTTAATTAAATAAATACATGAAACTATACACAATTTATATTTAATATACCGTTATAAAAAATGTAGTTTAAATATAGGAGTATATTTTCTTCAAGTTTCATATGTGATCTCTATAAAGCTTTTTAAAGTTACGTAATAATTTATGTACATTTTTACATAAACTAGACCGATTTACATTTACATAATTTTATAGTAAAACATAAATACAAGTCATTATACTCGAAGATTTATAATCTATTGCGTTGTTAAAAAGTTATAAACAATTAAGTGTTAATTAAAGCTATTTTAAATCATACGTGTGGCGATTTTGATATATAATATCTATTTTCATTGTACCTATGTTGAGAATTAAAAAATATATCATTTTGAAGTAGAGCTCTGTGTCGCGTACGCCAATTTCAATGTGATCTGTCCCATACTATTTATTGATATTCTATTTTTTGTTACCACGTGCCACGTTGTAACACCTTTAATGCGATTGAGTCATTTCTAGTTTATTTGTTAAAATTCATTAATAACGGTGAAACAAGCAATCAGCATCGGTTATTTGAGAGTAAGTAGAAATAGATTAAATACTTGCAAAGATGTAACCACACGTGTAGAGTTGAAACAGTGAAATTAGTTTATGAACTATATATTTTGTATAGCATATCGTATAATAAAATATGGTCTATAACTTATTTGTAAATGTAGGCATTTGAATAAATTTGTAATTTATTTTATATAAGTTTTACATGTATTTCTTTTCTTACATTCGAAAATATCTAATATATTCTCTGGTACATGAATTTCTAATTGCCCAATACGTTTACTGAAAAAAAGCTCACCAGGAATGCAACTTGCACTTTCCTTAGCTTGCTTCCATCCGAGTTTGCACTGACACATTTGGTTCAATTTATAGGCCGATTGCTTGTTGCAGACGCAAACATTGTTCACACACTTCTCCCCTGCTTTACAGCGCTCACATTTGTATTCTAAAGTAGATATAAATGCCATTTTATAAGTTACAAATGAACAAAAAAATAGCGCACCTTAGGAGTTAACCAGTTTATGAAGTGAGTAGTCATCTCCATTCAATTGAGTTTCAACAATACTATCAAATTCTCATACATTACATTATTCTATGTATCATATTTAATGTTCTTATTATTTTATTAATAATAATGTTTATAGTGTATATTGCATAGATATGTATTATATTATAATCGTCAATATTATTATTAATTTTAATATATAATATATCATAACAATACAGTTGAGTGTCTATCAATAGTTACAATTTTCCCTACATTGCATTATTTTATTTATTACATTTATATTTATATTTCTTGTTATGATATTAAAAGATTATTACTTATTCAATCCTAGGTAGTTTAAAAATTGGTTTTTAATAAATGTAATTTGCAGATTCATATTAAAAGTAATTTTCGAGTAATAAGTTTGTTTGATTAATATGTTTACACAACAGCTATTAATTTAGTAATTATAGAATATCGAAATACCTTCACAGCGTTTCATTCATTTAATTCTCATTTCAGAATCGAAAGTAAGAATGCATTCGCAGGATAAATAAATATAAGATAAATTGTATTCCGTTGATTTATTAATGAATTTGGGGTTTGAGAATCAATTCGAGTAAATTAATAAATGAATCGGATTATACCTACTCAATCTTTCAAAATTAATCGATTCCGTTCTTTTATCTCCGTGCAACTATTCGTATATATATATATATTATATTTTGTCTTTAATAAATTAAATTTATTATTGATATGGAAGAGATTTGCGGTCATATAAATAATAATACGTATTTTTTATGATTAGCACAGACTAATAAATACATATCATTATAATTATTTGAAAACAAATAAATAAATAATTAATAATAGTAAATAAATTGTAAAGATGAAGAAAATAAATGGCGACATTAAAAAATCTATCAATGCGGATCATATCTTTATATGATAAATGCAAACAGTCCAAGTCCATGTATATTATTTGATTATTTATTTAAACTCAATTTTTTACAATATATGAATTATAATAGAGTGGGTACCATCTTTAATACAATATTTATTTTTGTAATATGTACACATGGTAAGTCATAATATCCCTAATTATCCCTAACTCATTACTTTGATGATACTTATAGTGTCATTTGAATTACTCCAGCAGAGAAGCCAATCCCTAACAGCTGAGTTGGTAGAGCAGTGGTCATGTAACCAAAAGGTTGAGGGTTCGAATCCCTTTATAGTCAGAGTTTTCCAGGGATGTGTTTTTTATTGTAATGTACATATAGTCACGTAATTAATATGAATTAATTATCAATATATAGCTGTAAGCACTATGCATTACCTCAATGTATATATGCCAGTATTATTTAATATTAATTTACTATGCTTGAGGAGGTGTATCGCATTACATTAAAAATGTCACTATCAATTCTGATTTTTTTCTTTTAGATGGTTATATACAATCAATCAATTGGTCAATTACTCAATATATCATGGCGCAGATTAGGGCGTCCTGATTTTTAGGTTTAATGTTCGATTAGACTAATGAGTTCATTTCATTTGAAAGGTTCTTGATTGTTATAAAGGATTTTTTGTTTTTTTATTAGCGCATATTTAAATATATATTTCAGTTAATATTAATATATGTACATACGAAACCATAATAGCTACTAGTAATATTTAATTATTTTCAAATCAATTTTAGATGAATAAAACATTGTATTTGCTCCATAATACATAAATTTAAAACGCAATGAAGGTAGTAATAAATGCATATTTATCCTTTCTATATTTACTTTTGTTGTAATTAATTAAAATTTTTACATATATTTGCATACGTTAGTGTTCCTCTATATTCATAACTTCATCCAAAGCTTTATGAGAATAGAAATGAATGAGAATAGAAAGAAATGAGAATAGCACTAGCTGTAGGTTAAAAGTATATTTTCACTAATTTTCAAACCTCTGGTTCCTAGTCAAGTGACGTACATTTGAGCTAGAACAGAAAATAAGCTTGTTCTAGCTCATATGTACGTCACATGACTAGGAACCAGAGGTTTGAAAATTTGTGAAAATATACTTTTAATCTATAACTAGTGCTATTCTCATTTCATTTAATACTAATGCTGTATTGGGAGCAAAACAATATAATTATAGAATGATATACATGATGTTATTATGTAAATATATTTATATTACTATTTATAATAATACTACTACATTGTGTTGTTTTTCATGACATTGTGTAACAACATTTATGCTGTTTTAAAATGATTGTTTTAAGTATTAAATATTATATGTATTTGAATAGCACAATGCGATATTATAGACAAAGACAAATTTATTTGAAAATAAATATAAACAATTTGCTGCAATACTTAACTATGGATAGCTTTAATATATTCAATTGTATATTATTTATAAAGTAATCCTTATATTAGAAATGCTATTTATGTCGTATACATATATATAATACTGTAATAATATTATCTAATATGTGTAGTAGTATAATCCCTTCATTATATTTAGTAATCCTTATTTGTGCTTTTTAACATTTTGTTACGACATAAATTAATTGAGTATTCTCTTTCATAAAATTTTATCCAACATTTTACGACAATTTGTATGTGTTTGGCATATGTCTTAATTAAGAATAAATAGACATACAGATTTATACGTAGTACATATTTTAATCTTACGTTGACTTCGACACTTGGCGCCACATATGCATTTGATGTTCTCAATTGTGAATGGGTCTACGCACACACATCTTCCGTCAATACATTGATTTGGTTTGGGGCATTTATCTCGGCACATTTCTATTGGCATGGATGGGAGGAAAACTGGGTTTAACCAATAAATTAACAATGATCTGCATAAAGTTATTGTGGTAAGTATATCAAAAATATATGTAATACTTTTATATATTCACTAAAATCGATATTATCGCGTTTAAAATAAAAGCGAAAATAATATGCAATTATTTTGTATTTTAATAAGTAGCAACATTTAGAATTTCTATCACGATTTTGTAAATATGTATATAATATGTACAATATAATAAAGAAATAATAAAATAAATGTACGTTCTTAATAGAAATAGTCAAGGACTACTAAAGAACATTAAAATGACTATTACATAGTAGTCTATAGAAATAGTATCAAAATGGAACAATATTTGTAATATAATAAATGTAACAATACAAAAGAAACAACATTATTATGATTAAAACACAACAATATAACTATTATGCATTCATCAATAGACAATAACACACATATATGTATAATAGAATATGTTGGTTGTTAAATATATAACATAAACAGATAGTAATTTTTTAACTTGATAAATATAAATATAACTAAACTAAAACCATGACACAATCATGAGATATACAATATTTAATAACAACAAATACATAACATTATTTATTCAAAAAATAAACATGAACAAAACATAATTTTTGATTCAGCTTGTAAATACAGTAATCTATTAAAAATACACAGATATAGGTTATTCATGAACCATTTCAAAGATTTCTTGTTATCAAAAAATTATAACAAACTGCTTAGTTTACAAATGAATTTCAGATGAAAAATATATATCAATATTAAATTATTTTGAATATAATATCAAAACATAAATGAATACATATATGTGCTTTTATTTACGTAAATAAACATAAATAATATACGATAACAGCAATATTTTTCGCATTATAAACAAATACATAGGCCTTAAGTTAGTCGAATGTAAAAAATATATCGCATCTAAGTAAAATCATATTTTAGTATAAAGCTCATTTTACAAGTTAATTAAAATATTTATTTATGATAATCTATATACTCGTAAATTGTTATTTCAATGAAACAATTAACGTAAAGCTTCATATATACATTTTTTAAACATATTTACTATATATATATTATATATATATATACATATTGTTTGTGGTATTTATATAGGTAGGTACGCGAAGGTTTCTTCAGATGTCGATTTGTTTTATTAATTAAAAATCGTTTTGAGGTACTCCTCAGCGATTTGGAGGAGCTCCTTCGCATTCCACTCTCAGTACTCCTGGTTTCTTGATAAGCATCAACAAACATGTACATTTATTAATATAAGTTATTATAACATAATACAGTGATTTGTGCATATTATTAAAGTAATAAATCTATAGTAATATTACAAAGTTATTGATAAGATGTATATTAATAAAACTTTATAAATATAGTATTTAATTTAACATTTTTTATTCACTACATAAAACAAAGTTAATGTAAAAATAGCAATTTTGTTTATTCGCTACTTAATTTTTTCCAATTTAGCTTCTACTATTGTTTGACTACACTTTTATGCACACTTAACCAGCAAAATTACAATACTTCTATCGTAATTTCTCCTTTCTGTCAACGGTTTAATCATAATATTGGAGTTTTATTCAATAGCTTAAAAGTAAATGTGAAATATACATGCTTTTATATGACAATTCAATACTTCAGTGCAATACTTATTTTATACTTGAGCCGGAATATAATTGAATGTATATACTTACTTGGCTTATGAGAATGAAATAGTGTCCAATTGAATTCTACACTAATAGTAATATGATATAATTTAATAAAGGAAATTTATAGTTAAAATATAAATTATTATACTGTTATAGTACGTTTTACTTAACGGTACTCCATTATATATATTTTACATAAATACATACCAGGAATGCCATCAGAATATAGTTTTTTTTACAAAACAGTAACTTATTTTATGCTAAAATGAATCTTTTATCTAGTTAAATTATATTGCAAATTTTCCAAGTTTATCGTATATGCCTTTGGTTTTCCATAGCTGTAATAAAATAAATGGTAATGACAGTGCGTTAAAAGTAAATTAATTTTACTTAGTTAATAATATTAATGAAATAAAAATAAAACGTATAATTACATTTGCTGTTATACATTTATAAAATACGTAATATCCCGAAAATCATTTAAAACGAACAACAAAAAGTTATTATTAATTTATCGTAAATTACAGTCATTTACACGTTACTGATACCCAACTCAATTTAATCAAATGAAGCTTTATGTATAAACATGAGCTAGTTATATGTTGTCACAACACTTTATTAACTAAATAAATTTTTACTAATTTCCATTAAAAAATATTGTCAAAATGAATTATTTTACATTTTGATATTTTATTTGTCCGACTTTAATTTGTTTTAAATAGAATCGACTGATACAGCGTTGGGAAAATTATAATCGAACTCGAAGGAGGGATTGCTATGAATAATTTACGAATAAATAGGAAAAATACAAATTAAAATAGTTTTAACTTAAAACTAAAAATAAAATTGAACACATTTTTCAATTCTTCTTGGCACGTAGAGTAAGTGATATCATTAAATAAGCTTTATCAATGCAACATATTAATATTCGTGATCTTACTTTGTATACAAAAACCGTATAAGCATTTAAATGTATAAATAAGTGGCATCCTTGGTAAATATTAACAGATATATTGCAATTCCTGCATTTATTTAAAGTTATGAATATTGTCATTGAAACGAAATATATTTCCTTGTAATGTATAAAATGATGTAACGAATAATATTACATAACAAATGTAATATTTTATGGTTTTCAGCTTTCACCATTGCCATTAACATTAATAGGTTTTTTAATCCAATAATCCTTTTCCAAACTGATTTAGTAATAAATACGAAATAGATATGTATATTATGTCTTCGCCTAATATGTTTTTGACACTTAACAATTATTTATTTTCTTGGATGAATAGTTTCTGTAAATATAATTGCCTGTGTTCAAGCATCAAGAGGACTGCAATCCAATTTGAACATGCTTATTGATTTATTATAATATTCTGATGATATTGATTACTTACATCGTCGGATATAATTACAGTGTACATAATATTAAGAGTGAAAATGCGAAGAATAATCCGATAGTTTGGCCAATGAAATTGTCGGACTTACTAAAAGTAATCTACAAATCTACAGTTATAGTTGTATTATCACACAATAACATTATATACTCATAAAACATTTACTAAAGACAATGAACATACTTGACGATGGTGTTAAATAATAAGTCATTTCTTTTTAATATTTTATATTAATTCGATTATTATAAATATAATGATTTATATGCGTGACTTCCTCAGTAAGAATGTTCCAAACAGTCAAATTATTTCCTGAAATTTTGTATTTTTAATTGTGATGTATTTTCTCTTCTGAATATATACCTCTAAATATTGTGTATATATCAAAGATCGTTTTTAGTATATTTGGTATACACCTATATATGAATTTTAATAGATGACAACATTTGAGATATATAATACTTGGCACCTTTTTATATCAATTTCATCGGTAGCTGAAAAACGCATCATTAACTTTAGCTTTTCAGTTTGGCTAATTTCGATAACAATTACTTTTTTCGCAAAGCATGACTAAACTCATCACTATACCTAAAGCATTTAATTCCTATTAAATGTGAATAATTATGCATGCTGTATGCAAATATTTAGAATTATACAATAGACTTATGAATAAATATAACCATTAATTCAACCTCTCGATGTATCAATTTCATTAATAGCTGAACTACGACATCATATTTTTTTAACGTTTAGTATATGAATTCGTTTCTTCATTTTTATTTTTGTGACACTTTCGTATTTGGTTTGATTGATCGTTTCATAGGTATCATCTCGTTTCGCCTAAACATATTTATAAATACATAGTATATAAGTCTATTTCCGTTTCGACTAATAATTGAGAATATAAGCATTTATTTAATACATATAAAATGGAATTTTAAAATTTTAAAATTATAAACTGTTAGACATAGAATTATATAAAACATATAAATAGGAATACGTATCTTTAGAATGTCAATTATTTCTATGTAGCTGTTAGAGAGTCCCGACCACAGCGCCTGCGTAATGATAAACGGTTATTTCGTTGAAAAATATGGTTTTTCAGTCGCAAAAGTCGCTCGGTGACACTTCTGTATGCGGCACGTTGTTGTGCTGGTCCGTTACCGGCGTGTACCAGACGGACTTGTTGCTCAACGCAAACTTGATGCTCCTCTTAGATAATCTCGATTAATCGAAACATGTTGGCATAACTCGCTTCACAACTAACACGGATTAATGATAATAATTTTAGTCCAAACGAAACAATTACAATAGCCGAATCGGTACAAAATACACCCACAAAGTATTACGTAATCGTGAGCGGCATGAACAATAGTTAGGCGAAACGCTACGTAAGCGTTTCATAGGAGTTTGATTCTGGATATTTCATTAATAAATACAGATCCATAGTCTCACCTAATATTATATTAAGAAATAATATTGCAAAACTGACATGAAAACTGTACTTTGGACAAAAATACGATTACAGAGGAAAGGTACATCATGACTCACACTATTTAATATGTCTATTTAGTTCAAAAGAATTACAATTATTCGTCGAAATTAAAGAAAAGTAACAAATAATATAAAGTAAGAGCAAGGCAATAATAGGAGTAAATAATAATGAAGTATCTACATATAAAATATAATATATATACAGGGAAATTTGCATAACTTGGTCCCCCGCTTAAGAAGGGCCAAATCAGGATAGAACCGATCCAATTAACTCCAATTACACTATAAAATGCTTTGTTTAACATGGCCAACCCACCGGTTAAGCTGATATAATTAAAATTGAACCACTCATTATTAAGGCAGTTAAAATCTAAATTTGGCGAATAGTTTAGTCTGATTACGCAATCCAACCTTTGCCTATGTACAATGAATTCGGCCAACTTCTAATTATGCAATTTAACTGATCCAATTGTTTAATGGATAGCCTCGTTTTATTGCGCAATGCAACCCCATTTATTGAAACCTACATACACAATGAATTAATAATTTTCGTTGTCATCATGTTAAAACAACTGCTTTAACACTAAAAGAAAAAATAGACATTTAAGACGAAGTGAATAAAAGACGAAACACCCCTCAAAGATTCCTTTGCTCTAAATTGAACATTTCAAGGTCACGTTATAAAAAGTAATCAAGGACGAGGCAACTTTACGTTCACAAGCTCAATCGCTCGATGACTCTGGTCTTCAATTAGTCAAGTGAAAACGTATGCGCAAAGGAAAGGATGAAGAGGTAGAAGACGCCCTACTGGAGTGGTTCCATCGCGCCGTAGAGAATAGACTTCCTGTTTCAGGCCCAATTTTGCCAATTTCTTAAATTGAATGTTGATGATTATACGTACATATGTCATTACTTAATACATTCCAGTATTACATACATAATACATACTTAGTTTATTTTTGAAAGAACCGTTTTGTTGTTAGTTTTAAGGTTAGCTTGCTAATACATATGGGTTCAAAATAATGTCGCGCCGGTTAACGTGGACGCCAGATAACATGGCTGAAATCTGCTCAGACAACAGTGCCACGCGAAGTTGACTGTATATATACATACATATATATTAAATGTACATAATATGTAAAATATGTGTGTCAATATCCTTAAGCATTTGTTTAATGAAATATATATTATACTGAAAAAATGCTTGATGATAGTATTTTTTATTAGTTTATGATATGAGATAGAATTCAAATTATCATTTAGCTTTATTAATTTAAAAGAATGTATTGCTTAGATTACAATATTTAATGACATATTTTGTGTTATTGATGTCAGATTACTTATAAATGTTACAGTAAGTATTGGAACATATATGCACTCTACAGAAAATCATTATATATTTAAGAATTCAACAAAAGAATGATAAATAAATAAAATATGTTTATATAGTAAGTAGCTATGGTTGCATATTACAACAAATGATCAGATAAAAAATATCAACGAACATGTTTTAGTATCCAACTTATCTCTCTCAACTTAAAGACATTTATTTTTCAAGACTAATACTATTTTAATGTAGGTAATTATTATGTTTTAGGTATCAATAAAACGTATACAAGATAATGTTCCTTTTTGTAATATAATGTATACATATAATGTGCATATTTGTTAACGTTTATTTAACTGCATTTATATTATTTACAGATCATTATAATATGTAGTAATTGCGAAATGAAATAGTTATGCTTTTTTAGATGTAAAATGAGCAGTTGACACGAGCGATGGATCCCAGGGCGCTGCACTAGCAGGTGCTAAACTGAAATTGGATTTTGATTTTAGTGTTGCGTCATCGTCGTCCGATATTGGTGCTTCCAAGTAGTTCATTGGCGAACCAGCCACTTCCGCCGGCTTAACTGGTTTCAATTTGGTCGAGACAACTGTTGAAATCTCCGAGTGACTGACATGCGCATCGTCAATATTGTATTTAAGATGCATCGGTTGAAGGATTGCTCCGTAAAATTGTCTATAAATCAAATTGAAATATGCGTTTCAAGGTTCTTTATATTTGTCATAACAATTTATACACATATGTATGTGCTTTATTATAGTTAAACGCAGAGTGAAATATGCATATTAAAAAGATGCAGTAAACCTATTTATCGATTTTTTCCGCATGAAACATTTAATTATTATGTTTTATTTCTATATTTTCCTAATTTTATCACAATGCAGATATAGTAAAGCATGGAAGAAATATTTAGAAATTTACACATATACTTATAATTTATTTATATAATATGTACATTTAAAATAGGAAAACTTTAAGAATCCTAATATGAATTGTAACTAGAATGAAGGTGGGTGCAACATGCGATCATAATATTTTAAATGTCCTTCTCATAAGCATTGAACTACTGCAGGACCGATTTCAATCTGGTTGGATCTCATTAGCTACAGGCAGGGTGTGAGAGTGAAGCACTTGATCGCTTATGTAATACAGAAGTAATACATTCTTTCTGTTAGTAGACAGTACATCTGTTTTTAGCGAATTATCATTATTGATATTGTCAACTACTTACAGTAGTAAATTATAATGATATGTCCCTAAATACAGTTGTACTGTCTACTAACAGAAAGAATGTATTACTTCTGTAATACATAAGCGATCAAGTGGCTTCCTTCTCAGAAGTAGCCTGGATGGTCAAGTGGTAAAGAGTTCGCCTACCATGCCGATGACCCTGCCTGCAGCTGATGAGATCCAACCAGATCAAAACCGGTTCATGCAGTAGTTCATGCTTGTGAGAAACACATATTATATAAAATGTAACATTCTTGATATTTAATGTATCAATAAATTAAAAACGCTAAATAGAATGTTAAGAAATATTATATATTATTATATTTACAATAAATTGAAAAATGTCAAACTCATATAGTTAGGATTTCAAATTTTTAAGTGTACATGTGTATCTTTAACGTTTACATTCACGGATTGAATGTCAATTTATTATATCCTACATATATTATATTTTATTTTAATCAATCTCTCTCTAAATTACGGATATATCATCAATATTAAGTAATAGTAAATATTATACATTCATTTATTTAAAATGAATTTTTGAGAATATATAAAAAATATACCTTTTTGCACGTTGTGTAAATTAAACAATAAGTAGTTATTTTTGTTGATTATATATTTTTACTTTTAGCGTAATGTTTAAAAATAATTTTTATGAGAGAATTTGCTCTTTATATAAGTAAAAATAAATTGTATTAGTAAATATGATATGATATGATTGATATGTAAATAAATCAATAAGATATAACATCTGATTTACCTAATTTTAATAGATATTACTTATATAGCTTAACCCTATCCGTACCGGGGGGGGGGGCGAATCGGGCCCCCGCTTCTATTTTCGCTGGCATTTTTTACTGAATAATTCAGGTGTACTAAGCTTTTGTGACTTTTCCTAAAATATTGTTT
>JAYRBW010082971.1:0-23096 GCA_036023295.1 Invenusta paracnida
TACACAATCTGAATGCGCATACAATTTTGCCCATAAAAGTTCTATTCTTTTTAATAGTATAATTATCCATATTTAAAAGCGTTTTATTGTAAATTATACATTGAAATAAAATTATATTTTTTTAAATATGCATTATTGACCTAGCATTGAATAATATCCAACTGACCAATAAATGTACGACAAAGCTATCAGCTGGGATAATGACGCTGTGCGTGACGTATTAGTAGCCATTAGTTAAAATTTGCTTCTGGAATAATAACTGTTTTAATTAGAGTCGTAATGACTTAGTGGCGCTACTAAAGTAAAATTGCTTCTGTAATATGGGCCATATTATGTATCCTTAATTTTACTATATAGAACTTTTAACTGCCTCTTTTGTATCTCGATTCCCAAATGATACCAAATATTAACTCTTTATTGTTATTATTATTATTATTATTGTTATTAGTAGTAGTAGTAGTAGTAGTATTTTTATTAGTATTATTATATGTATATATATTTAACAAATTAATGCGATTCCCGTAGTATAATGTGCAATTATAGCTTCCTATATATTATTTGTTAATATATATATATATATATTGATTAGTATGCGAAGAAATAATTATACAATACGATCATGTGTGCAATTAGATGTGTTGTGATTACTATCTTTCTTGATCTTTGCCCCATATCTTATCGATTTTTAAAGTTTGACGTTCTGTAGTAGGCTTTGATTATGTTATCAACTTTAATGAATAAACTAGCTTACTAATGCGAAGACAGCTATAAAAGGAACTATATATTAATTGTCAGTATGCTTATTTCATAAATAACTCACTCAAAAGGTAAATATATAGTGTTTTTTATTAAAACCATCGCAGCTGAATAAACGACTTATACATAGAACGGTAGATTAATCAGTTTGTATGTTTACTCTGTATCAGTTCAATATCAGTAATTAGAAAGAAATTATAATAAGGGATTAATATCTCAAATGACTTTGCCGCTAAAACAGGAGGTAGCTACATTAACGAACCAGTTTGAGCTGGGTGAATACTATCGACCACGATGGCGATGTTTCCAGAATCGAAGATCCGTTCATTCCAGTCAGGGTAAGTAAAAGGAATATTGTACCCTGTGATTAATACTTTAATACATATATAGTAAGACCTTATAAAATGTTTGCAAGAGATGAATGTAGTAACTTTGTTTTTCATGACAAATTCACTTTTTTTCGACAAAGATCTCACTAGTAAAAATCTTCTTATTCTTTGTAAATTTATTAAGATACCTATTTGTAAACTATATTTTATAAACATAAATATAGATAGTAAAAAGCTGGAGAAATTAACAAGGTTCGATATCTTTATTCTGAGTAATAATACATCGGATGGAAGATGCCAAGAAAAAATAAGAGCAAGAATTGCAATGACTAAACTAATCTTCATGAAAAAAAAAGATTTTTTATGTCTCGACGGTCTGAAAAGAGCACTATAAAAATAACATAGGTAATCAAGATGGTGTTATGGATTGTAGCTCTGTATGAAGGCGAAGCATGGACTATGATATAATAAGTCATCAAAAGAAAAGTAAAGGAACATGGTGATATAATTTTAGTGATGTATGTTAGTCTTTGATGACATTATATTATATAGAAATATGCGTGGTAAATTCTACAGTTTAGTGTCCTACAAAATGTAAATTTCAAAATAGATAGTAAAGGTTATAAGAATTGATGTTGAAAAGACAGGTTGAATAATATGTATCTATATATAAGAATAAAGTCCGTTGTGGAAAATGCACATCTTACTCATTTTATTACCTACGAATGTCAGTATAGGAAGCTCGGTTGAAGATATGAAGATATGAAGCTATTCAATTATTTCAAATTCGGATGGATTTATTTAGAATGCCCGTAACATTTAACACTCATCTATGTCTTATTATATTTTAATATAAAGTGCTAAGATATAATGTATGTAGGTTTATTTGCATGATGCTTTAAATATACCTTCACAATATAGGTATATATTAGAAAGAATCTAAGTTGATTAGTTAATTCATGTTTCATTTTTTTAATATAAATACTACAAAGAAGTTAAAAAGGATTCTGTAAAACCAAATAAAAAGGGACATTTTAAAAATATCAGAATTACGTAGCCTAGACAGGGTAAATTTTAAACAATTATTATATTAATATTATGATATTACATTTGAAGAATTGGGTAAAGAAACGTTACTTTTATCTTTATAGACTAAATATGTGTATGCTTATGAGGTTCTTTCTATTATTATAGTCAACAATGCATAAAACATACTTTAGTTGACTATTTTTTAATTTAAAATATTTTTAATCGTGATTTGTTATTCCTATTGAACATATATTACTTGTTTTATTACAATATATTCCATTATATTTATAATACGTTTGCCTACAGTTGATGAATTGTGATAAGTCTGATTGGACTTTTGAGTTTTGTATAAAATTATATCCAGAAGGATATATCAAGTTTAATATTAGGATTAATCAAGTAAAGGACACTTGAGAAATAGGATAGATGAGAATAATTAAATGAAAAGTGTGATTGCATAACCTTAGAGAAATAAGAATTTTAAAAATAATGTACTTCAAATATAAAATACAGTCGATCAAATCAATTATTTTTAACGTGAAATAGTTCAAGATTATCGTAATGATTCTAAATTAATTATATATAACAACAAAAAAGAGTACTAAGGGAGGGGTTTCTCATCATTGTAAAAGATGCAATACATTTCTGTACGTTAACTCTAAAATATAATTAAAGAAGTTACTTATTAATCCCAATATCTGAATTTGGTTACATGTTGATTTCTTTTGTCCAAAATTTTATAAATATCCTTTACATGTTTAATAAGCATATTTAAGATACAACAATATTTCTATGGCGGTGAGTAGCTCAGTATTTCATTAGTAGTGTTGGTTTAGGTAATGTGTGAAAGGTCCTGGGTTCTAATCCCACCTCGGGTAATTTACTCACCCCTGGCATAGCAGCTGTGCTAGTCGATTGCTTAGTTGTAATACATATTTGGTTTATGTATGATGGGATGAATTTGTAACACCAAAGTATCTGGTTCTCAATTAGTATATGATAAAAAGAAGTAGAAAAATAACAATTACCTATAATAGTAAAGTAATAAGTAATTTTCGCTCAGATCAATCAATATAAGCCAAGAAAACCACTATAATCCAATATTTGAAATATACTACTTCTTACTAAATAGTTTATGTCAATAGTATTTGACTTTTTCTATATTTTATGAAAATTGCTGTTTTAATACTGTTATCAAGAGTTAGCCTAGCTAATGAGTTATAATAAAAGCGAAACAACGCTGTCCTGGTCTCCTTTGGCATCAGTAATATACCGAAGTAGTATATTTGAAAGCTGGATTATTGTGGTTTTCTTGACTTACTAAAATGACCTATACTTTTATACTTTTATTATTTTACTAGTATATCATGGTACTGTGCATAAAATATATAAATAGTATTTAAACGAATATTAATTTATCTTATACGTAAAATGTTAACTGTTTATGTAGAATTTTTAAAAATTTTATCAGCTAGAGATAACACTAAAAGTCGGTCAAATATGTATAACATATCAGAAATTATGTCACTTTGTGTTGTTCATTTTAATTATAGACCTTTACTCAAAAGTCTCTGATCACTATAAATCATAAACAAGATTAAAAGAACAATAACTCTACCTATACATATGTACATACGCAATAGATAATTTATATCTCAACAAAATTTGGTCAGAATTTGTGGTATATATATAGTTATATTTGTCAGAATATATGTAACGATCCACTTAAAGCATTGAAACAAGATGCGTCTATTTTGATTAAAGATAATGGATGCAAAATAAAAAATAAAAATATCGAAATTCTTATTAAATCATTGAAATATGTTGGTATGTACGTGTATGACGTATATATATATATATATGTGTACATACATATGTATGTGTAATAATAATAATGTATTTGTTTGTATAAACACATAAAATAATTGAATTCACTATTCATTAGTTATAGTTAACATTTTGAAGAAATAAAAAAGTAAATATTATCATTTACATATACTGAAGAAAATATTTAATTTTTTTAAAGAATTATCTATAAATAACTTAGAGTAAGCACAACATACAGGAACAATTTTAATACAAATTAGGAGGAAGTAATTGTGTAAATAGCTATCCTAATATTATTATTGCCTTTTTTAAACTATAAATATTGCTTATATTTATAGTTTAGAGATGATACAATTTAAAACAATGTAATATTTAATACCGACATTTAACATTAATTAATTAAATGAATATTAGAAAGACATTTAAGACATAATAAAATATTCTTGATTTACAATCAATATAAAGTAGATATTATGTAAGTTAAAAAATTAAATTTCATAGCTGTATGAATATGCTTCTTTAGTAAAATATACATGTTGAATTTATCTTTCGCTGTGTTATGTAGGTACTATATGATATGAAAGAAAAACTCTGTTTTGTAGTGTGAATGTAGGTAATACAGTAGGTACTAATAAGATTTTATTTATTTTGAAATAATTGAAAATCATAAAAAACGTTTATCTTAACTTTATTGGTTGATCCAACAACTGAGAATTAATTACTTATATTATATTATGTTCAAAGTTTAAGTAAATTGTGTCAATGGCATGATACTTAGAATTCATCTAACCAAAGTACATTTTATAAGGTTTCTAGTGTTTTCTAATATTATTGAATCTTGTATAACAAGTAAAACTTGCATTTTTTCAATATCTTAAACGGTGGAGGCTTTTAAATTAAAGATAACTAGCCCGATCATCCAATTAATGGATGCCTCCAGTTTTCATTAGGGTTTTATTATTTATTATTTTTTACTTTTTACTTGTACTCAATCTACGCCGAACCTACGCAAATAGCCTTATGATTGTGATTTAGTATATCTATCATATATGTGGATAATGAAATATTATTTTCAGATGGCGATAACAGTTTAGAATTAATTGAAGCTACTGAGGATGGGGATGTGCAGCCATTCATCTCCTTGGAGGGGTTTCGGTCCTTCCCCTTAGCTAGTAAGGTCACTTTTAACTCCCTCTCCACTACAAAACCCGTCTCTCCATTGAACAAGGAATTATTCAAGACAGGTAATGATTACAGCCATCACAGTAATATAGATAAAGTAATTATTGATTTAAAAAATCGTTCATGTTCACTCTTGAAAAAATTATGACATAAAAGTATCTGTTTAAAATAATATTATCATAAAACTATATTATATTAATATCTTTGAATATGTTTGCACTATATAAGTGTTATACCAGGCGTCTTGTCACCGCTGGATTAAGCCTGTGGGAGGCCTGGGGCCCAAACTGGTGTGTGTGCTATTAAAATCTGATTAAAATGTGTTGCCTATATCTCCTCTCTTGGTGGGTGGCCAGGGCCCGGGGCCTTTGCCTCTCCCCCCCCCCCCTAAATCCGGTGATCAAGTAATATGTTAAATATCATTTGTATTCTTTGAAACAAATTTTGAAACATATATATTTTTAGTTTAAGCAGCTAGCGTGTTTTTTATAATGCTGATCCAGGAAACCTACTTAACTATAAATTATTAAAAGTTGATTTTTACCCCATTGATTTTTATAGAAAATTGTAAAACTGAATTGATTTTGATCATTAATTTATCATAGAGTTAAAATATAAACAAATCTTATTTTATAACGTAATAATGAAATTTTAATAAATTTTATTCTAATTATTTTTAATGTCTCTATATTCTGAAGTATCTAACATAATTGTTACAGAGAAAAAGATAAATTACTGGTTTTATGATAATAACTTTTAGGAGTACAGGGAAAGGTATAGACGGCGTTGTTTCGACATTCGCAGCTATCTCTTCAGCTTTGTATTCAAAACCTTTGTACTGTTGTAAAATGCAGTAATAGGATACCACTAATTTATTGCAAATAAAGGTTAAAAATAGAATTTTTCGAGTAATTTTGTCGGCTGGATAGAATATTGCATATTTAACATGTACATACATTATCATTTAAACTAAATATTATTACTCAGAGTAAATAATATGTTAATTAGACAGAAAATTTATAAAATTCTAAACAATTGGGGTGTTTCAGAGAGCCATAATAACTAAGTTGAAGCTATTCTTTAGCTAAGGAATTAGTTATATCACATTAGAAAGTTAGCGTTTCAAGGAGTCGGTAACTCTTAGCTTCGTTATTTCGCAGAGGTGCGCAATAGTTATTTCGCAGCTGTGGTTTGATCTTATTTTGGGCTCTACTACAATCAGATAATATTGATCTATTACTGGAAAGTACAGTTTCAAAAACGTGATTAACGAATCATTCATACAAGTTTAATAATAATAGAACATTCTCATATGAAAAAACGGACTAATTGTAGCCATATATGAACGCAGATTATTATCAGAAATATGTATAAATTATGACATCATTGAAGATAAAAATCGAAACAGCAATTCAATTCAAATGATTTAGTTGTTAAAAGAAACGACCAACAATTAAAGGTAATTATATTATAATTGTTAATTATTAAAATGTTATTAATTGATGACTATTTATATTTAATTTTCACAACCAAATTTATACATTTGTATCTATCTTTCAGTCACTTTGGAAGGGCATGAAAGGAAAAATAAAATAAAGAAACAAATAAAAAAGAGAAAGTACTGCAAAGATAAAGTAGATTTATTTATAAATTTATTTTATATTTGCAGCCAGTGCTTTTTTCTTTTCATTATTATTTAAAATGCTGCACAGAGCAAACCACATATTCAGAGAAATAAATGGCGATTGAAAAAAGATCAACGTTCGGAACTGTCGGTCGGCCATCAGTCGTTCGGTTACTCCATCGGCAACAGGGGATTTGATCAGTGCTTTACTAAAAGACCAACTGCAGATTTCGGGAATCATGGACGATGACCACAGGGGACTCAGGTAAATTTATTCACTTATAGTATTGACTATAGTATTCAGAACACAAGTAATTACGTATGCTTTACAAGTATCATATTATTCAAAGCACTAATAATAATACATAAAGTAACACAGTTCAATGTATAGATTTAATACAAATAGCAGTAAACAATTAAAGCATTTTGCCTAACAAGTGAAGAATTGCTGTATTACATGTCGTCGAATAGTGTCCCTTTGAACTCCAATTTGGGGTTGATGAAAATTGTCTTGTATGTACATTTTGTTTCCTTTCATCAACTCGGTCGGGTTTGTCTTCATGCTTCGCAAAATTATGTAGAATTGCAGTCGCATTTCCCTTTTCTTGCAACGCAAGATTCCCCTGAGGCAATGGAAACAACTTTTCCATATACCGAACATTCTTTCAACTGAATTACGAGTCAGGCTATAGGCCCTGTTGTATCGCACCTCAGCGGCAGTTATTGGATTCAACAATGGTGTCAGTATATATGGGGTGCAAGGGTAACCACCGTCACTCAAGAAATAACCAGAAAATTAATTGTGTTCAAAACGATCTTACAAAACATTGTGTGTCGAGCCTTTTCAACGTGCTACTATGTTGGAGAATTGGAGATCAGGCAAACACATAGCCTGTACATTTGTTGAAAAAAAAAAACCTTTCGATATCTATATTCTTCACAATCATTTTTTTGACGTCGATACAGCCCAAAACACCTGAAAATGAAGTGCAAACTGTATAAATGTTTGTCAATAATATTCTAATTAAGTCTGTTTATTTTACGATGCAAATCTCTAATTTCTAAATGGTTTTTATTTGTTAATGTTTTATTATTATTAAATTATTTTTATTTCAGAATCCATCGACAGTTCCTGCTGCTTAAGCTGCTACCGTGAAACCAAAAGTACTACAAACGCTTCGCATGCTGTGGAGTTTCAATTTATGTGCAACAATTTCAATATGCTGCGGAGTTTCTTTTGACAAGAAAAGAATGAGTTATTTACTGAAAGAGCACGAGATAAAAAGGAAAATTTATGAAAGTGAATTACAGACTGTAGAAATGGAGAAAATGCATCGTCAAAAAATAGAACACGAAAACGCATTGAAATATTTAGACTATTTGTTCAATCGCTAAGATACAAATTTGGACTGAATTCTTTTCATTATTTGTTATATTAATTCTGTTATGATACAAATTTGGACTGAATTTATTTTATTGTTTGTAATATTAATTCTGTTATGATAGAAATTTGGACTGAATTTATTTTATTGTTTATAATATTAAGATTCTGTTACGAATGAAAGTTCAATTTTATATTCTTTTCTACACAATTTAGACGACAGATGTTTAAAAATGTTTTTTATGACATATCATTTTTTTAAAGGATCGGTTAAAAAATAATCAAACAAATAATCAAACTTACCAGGAAAGTTTGCAATATGAACACATTTTTGTTTGACATTATCCTGCTCATTTATTGGGAATAGATTATATCGGTGCCTCACACCACAAAGAATTTGACATTCAACGCGGTAAAATATTCTTGATACAGATGCCTTACTAATGTTAAAAAGTTCCCCTATTTCACGCATAAATGTTCCATCTGCTAAGAATCGTAAAAAAACAAGCATTAGGATCGTTGGAGATACAGGAAGATCACGACTATGCTCATGATCTAGCAAATCAAATCTGTTTACAAGACGCACTAATGAATCATTGTGTAGTCGAAAACGGTCTCGGAAATCATAATCATTGAAATAATTTAATGGATCCAAACGATTATATAAAAGGATCCTGATAATCTTAACCTGACATTCCTCGTATTCAATGTAATCCATTTGTAATATAAAAATTAATTATATATATCCGTAATTTTTCAGTTAAATCTACTATTTGTGAGGAGTAACTTTTCTACATTCGTCTATCGTTAAACATAAATAAATATTTTATTCTTCAGTCTCCGTCATATATCTATTCAGGCTCTCTGAAACACATTTTGGTCAGCTGTGACTTAGTTATTATCAACACAGCTATTCCGGCTCTCTGAAACACATTTTGGTCAGCTGTGACTTAGTTATTACCAACACAGCTATTTCGGCTTTCTGAAACCAATTTTCAATCTATTGAGCTATTCAAGCTATTAACGACAGAGCAATTCCAGTTCTCTGAAAACCCCGAATATCTTGTGAAAACAAGTTTTTATGAATGTTTTTCTATATCTGTTCATATTAATTGGACTAAATAATTTAACAGTTATTTAAGCTGTTTCACTTTCAACAAATATTTGAAAATTTCTATTTTCAGCGACACTAATGCCTCTAACAGAAACGGAGGTAAATCCAGCCCCTGTTAATACTTCGTCTGTTGAAAAATCGGAATTTTCTATGCCAACTGTCTCCCTTCCAGAAGGTTACCCAAGTAAGTCATATCTAATCAACGTTTTTACATTTTGTTGATATTTATGTATCATTCATTACATTCACATATTTAAATATACACATATATACTGTACTTCTCGGAAATTTTTATATATTTCTTTTATTGGAACAAAAATATTCGTCCTTAACAGGCAAAATAATTATAATTTCTCCTCTAATCGAATAACGTTTGATTTCAAAATATCAAACAATAATATAAAATGGTTTTCTATGAGAAATTATTGTTTTTAATGTTCTTTATTAGTCAGAATTTTAGTTTTTTATTTGCATATTAGTAAATTGAAAATTGAGTTTCAAAACCATAAACTTTTTTTTAAACCCCTCGGACACCCCGAAAAATCATGAAAAGTAAGTAAAAATTTAAAAGGGGTGTAAAAATGATGAATATTGGATGTAGGAGGTTGTAATTTGGAGTTTTAAGGTGTTTGAGGGTTTTTAAAAAAGTTCTGTTTATGATTTTGAAACTCAATTTTCATTTTACTCATATTTGATGAACGCAATCTTGTTAAATAACCGTTTGACAGTAATTGTACCCAAGGAACTTTGTTTCTATAGTATTTTAAACATAATTTAAATATAATATAACAATTGGATTAATGAAGTAAAATATAACAAATAAATTAAAACTAGAATTATCTTCATCTATAGTTGAAATATTCGATGATTTTGTGATAATTATAATATCAATAACTTTAAAACTATAAGATAGAAATACTGTAGAAAAAGTTTTATTTTGAAATTATTTCGTATGTTAAAATATACAATTTAATTCAATTATTTGATCGTATTAAAATGGTTTCGATAAAAAATCAATTATTTATTCTTTCTTACGAAAACGTTGTCCTAATAAAAAAAAATATCATATAAACTTATAACAAACAAAAATACTTTTAGTATTAACTGTAAATACAAATAGAAGCCAATGTTCCTCTGAGGCACATTTATATTGTTTAACAAATTGAGGTTTGCAATACACAATGTTATATGCATCATTGTTTCACTTTCAGTTTCTTATCTGACGTTTGCTGAACAATTGCGTGAAGTAGCCATCTCTCGTCATTTATTGCGGAAGTGTTTCAACAATCTTCGTATGAACGCATGTCACGAGATGAGTGATATTCTAGGCAGTGAGGAGACTGAACGTCTGCGAACAATTCTGGGAGCACAACCAACTTTAATAGTGGCTGGAGGCATTAATTCGGGAAAGTCATCATTCATTAATCTACTCCTAAACACACGGTGAGATCGAACTCTTTTATAAAAAATATAATTGCAGTAGAATTAATTAATTCAACTTAAAAAATTCCATTAAACATACTAGTTTTGAATACAAAATTTAAAACATGTTTATAATAATAATAATAATAATAATCCTTTATTGATATTTATTTTTTGTTATTTATTGATTGTAATTATATATATTATATAGTACTTGTGTATCGAATAAGTGTCATTATTAGCTAGAATCATGCAGATTGTGATAAAAGCATGAACGCTTGAACATAGCTAGAATATAGCAATACTAATAAATATAGCTATAGTTCCAAGCTGAATTCTACCCGTATCGTTTTTGGCGGTCATTTTTCAAAATGGCGTCCAAGCGCGCTACTTTCACCTAAAAAGCTCCATATCTCTGGATCTATTGGTCAGAGAAACGAAAAATTGGTGTCTACTTATAGGTTTATAAGGTTATAAATTCACATAAACATAGTTTAGAGACCCTCTGATTGATATTTACTTCCTTTTAGGAAGATGACCTTTGCTTAAGGTCATCAGAATGCTAAAATTTATGTTGATAAAGATCAGTGCCTAAATTCCGTGATGGTATGTATTTTGGATAATAATACATGTAAAGAAAAAGATAAATTAAAACAAATTTATTTACATCACAGTATAATATACTACATGGTACAGTATCTGATCGTTCAACAAGATCTTCCACACTTGCACAAGGTCGTGTGCAGTCGAGAATGGCTTTCGCACATTTGCAGTTTCCCTGACAGCATTTAATGCATCCACACTGCAAAAGTTTCTGGCAGACTTTTCTTGCATCTGGAAGAGTGTTCCATATCACTTCAAATGGTCCTCCACTGGCATTCGTCCAACCTCATCCTTCAGGACGTAGAAGATTCATTACAGGCAGTAGTGATTGGCTCTACCAAAAACCAATCTGATAATCAGCTCTCTGCACATTTTGTAACAGAGCTCCTTGTGATGGCGGGATGATATTGACATATCTGCCTTTCCGAGAAAATAAATCTACCGGGGCATCATTGACGTGGTTCTTTGAGCAGGTTTTTATGGTACAGCAGAATGACGAATCTTTCAAGTGTATCCATTAAATTTTCAACTTCAGTTATGTCCGGTTGATCCATCAATTTTGCAAATGCTGTCGTCACCTGTGGAGATCTTCAAAACCCGGTGATATGAAACCGATAGTCCGAGGTCAAACAACTACTCGATCAGTTCTGTTTTCCGAGTTTTCTTGTGAACACCTAGATAGACAGGTAGTAGAGGTTACCGGGATTTGTCATTTTGGGTCACTTACAAGTCATCACAAGTGATTGTTTATGGCTTTGTTTCGTACTGTTAAACATCACAAATTAGCACATGCTCGGTAAGCCTTGTTACATGTGCCTGCTCTTTGACGATGGCACGATGCAACGACAGAGCAACGAGTGTAGCCAAGGAACAAGGGACCGCTTCACAGTTTTTTAAAATGAGCCACTGAACTGTGTTTTCGATTTCATCACTTCTTTGTATACGATCTTTGGTGCTCGATTGAGGACTGCATCATCGGCATCATTTTCAAATGCTTTCTGCAAGGCAATACCAAAATCATTATTGACTATCAGAATAATGTCACATCCTTCTTTGAAGGCTTGAAGCTCGGGAAAGTTAGTTAAGATTCGATCCTTAAGCCTAGTTGAGTGTACATAACAATATGTTACATCAAGTTAGGCAAGTCTGTCACAGTACAGTCTGATCAGGTCAGTGAGTTTGAACACACGAGAAGTATTTTGATCATAGCTTTCAGCTAGTGCATCTTCTATAAACGCAACAAGCTCAGCAAACTCACGAGCAAAATAATGCTGTGTCTATGCATTTCCTTCGTTGCTGGTCGATTCGGAAGCTTTCTTTCGATATGCATTATATACCTAGAGCATGATCTTTTGCATCAAATGCCACGAGGTCGCCAGATGAAACTTTCGCCATGATACGATCACCGAGGAGTTCTATAATATACTTTCGCACTATTTGACTCATTCTAGGCGTCATTGCTTCATGCAATGGCTGAGTAAGACTGTCAGGTTTTTTGCAAAACAGAGAAACAAAGATGTCAGTTTTACTCGGGGATTTCTTTCACAAATCTGCGAAAACTGTTCTCGTCTACATGGCCCTGTGTAAGTGTGGAGGATCTTGTTAAACGGTCGGATACACTACTGCACAATGTAGTGTACTATACTATGCTGTAAATACACATGTTTTAATTTATCTTTTTCTTTACATGTGTTACAATCCAAAGTACATACCAACACGGAATTCAGGCACTGGTCTTTATAAACATAAATTTGAGTATTCTGATGACTTATATGGATGTAAATATCAATCAGAGGGTCTTTAAACTGTGTTTAGGTGAATCTATAACCTTGAAAACTTAATAGTAGACACCAATATTATTATTATTTTTTTAAATAGATATAGAGATAAAGAACTATTTAGCGCGCTCGGACACCATGTTGCAAAATGGCCGCCAAAAACGATACGGGTCGAATCCAACTTGGTATTATAGCTAAATTTATATTATTACTATTTTCTAGTCACAGGCAAACAATCATGCTTTTATCACAAAGTTCTTTACCATACTAATTGTCATTTTCCAAAGCGAAATACGCTTTTAGCAGATTTAATTAATTCTGAATGTACGAAGAAGAGTAAACAATAAATAGAGAAAGTAAAGACTGCTTAAATATCACTTGATATAGTCATTGACAGAAAGAGCTCAGCTCGTCGTCGAAGCCACTTTTCTTACATTTTAAGATTAAAAAAGCTAAAATTACAATACAAAATATTTTAACAAAATAAATACAAAATAAATGGAAGGCAGTAAATGTCCTCAAGCTATATAAGAGGCACTCAAATTCGTCGATCAATTTATCAAGGCGTCTGAAGAGAAAAATTGAAACAAATTGCTAAGCGTACAAAGACAAGTAGATTTAATAAAAATTTATAAAAGGAAAAGAGAACAAATATTTTAACACTGGGATATTTACAGGCAATGTATTTAAGAGCAATAAATCAAGGCCAGTAAGTAGAACAACTCGGAATAATAAAATTTAGAATCATGTGATTAGTTCACCAACAAGTGCATATTACATACAATTGTTTGTATCATTTTATTGGGAGAAGAGAGGGAAGGGACGTGTCATAATTGGGACTAAAAATAGATTTGGGCAGTAAAGACTTTCGCTCGTTCTGTTTTCCAGAGAAATAATAATATAAATTGTAGCTTATTTAGTAATTTCAATAATATAAATGTGAGAAAAGTTATAGAATTGTTTTAGTATATATATATAGGTAAATGAACAAAAATTATTTGTAACAGTTTTATATTATAAATAGTTGTTAACATAGTATAAGGAAGGCAAAGGAATATATAACTTAAGCAGTGAAAATATAATAAAAAATCGCACGAAATTTTAAACATAACATCTTAATAGTGCATAGTAATAATTTTACATTAATACAAGACTGATCATAATTCAAGTATAAAATGACAAGAAAATATGAATGTGATATATTTTATAAATTATTTGTACAATATTTATATACAATATTAATGGGCACCATTATTAACTGGACTATTATTTTTAAACTATCCTAAATTGAATAAAAAATCTTGTTTATTGAATATTAGATATATTTATATCTAATTAGTTGTAAGATACAAAGTATAAAAGTGTTGTATTTGCTAAGCAACTGTTACTTTAAATCGGTTTCTTTTTCAATAATCTATATTTGTTGAAAAAGTTGAATTAACAGAAACTTGACACGTGATGTGAACAATTTTTTAAATTCAGCTTTCTTCCTTTCTTTGTGGTTTTCAGAGTGATCCCAACCAATGAGCTGCCCTCAACACTTCAGTGCATCAAGATTTCTCCGTACCAACAAATCTCCTCAAAGCAACCACCAACAAAAGTGGCCCCCACTGCTGCCATGATTACGATTAAGGAATGGTGTGGATGGGACACGAACGATCCCTCGCAAAATATATCAACCATGAGAGATGTTCCGGATGCTATACGACGGGCCCAGGAACATATCAAGGAGTATAGGAAACAACAGGAGTCCACGCAGACGAGATGGCGCTACATTCAGGTGGCTATAGCTTTATGTATATCGGTACTATGATACAAAAAGTTAAAACAAATGATATTATGGTGGTTCCTCGTAGTAGAAATTACGGCTAGAAATATACATTAAATGTATTTTTTCTTTCCAGATCTCATTAACCTCTAACTTCAACGTCCATGTTATAAAATCTTTACGAAATAAATATGGATGTAAAAATGGCTGTTTTGATGACGTATTCTAGTATTTGTTGATCAGATTATGGTTATTTATATTTATTCATTTTAAACTAGATAATATCTAAAAATAAAAATGTGACATAAGGTGTTGTATTGTTTGTTAAGATTTTCTATATTTCCATTTTTAAAGAAAATCTAAAACTAACTTATAAATATTATTTCCAAATAAGATGCAGTAATGCAACATTTTTAAAACAGAATAAATTGTATTATCATTTTTAGGGAGACCATTTTATGGATAATTTTATAGGGGGCAGCAATAAGTTTCTAAAAAAACAACCAAAAAATAGCTTTTTCATCTAAATTATAGTCTTTTGATCTGAATAATTGTTTTTAAATTCTTACTTCATAATTTTATATTATATTAGGAACCTATCTAATAGGTTGCAGAAACAAAATGTGCGGTGGTAATTTAAATTATTATTCTCCGTTTTTTAGATGAATAATTATTTTTAGGTTTTTTTATCCAATTTAATCTAGGTTTAAAATTACATAAACATTTTCGTAAATTTTAAAGAATGGTAACCATTTTAAACGTTTCACACTTTATCATTAAAAGGAAATAATAAAATCGACATAAGTAATCTACATATTATATATAATCTATTTCCGTTTCTTAGGTTGATATGCAGCATCCTTTACTGGAACAAGAATTAACAATCATCGAGTGTCCAGCAATTGACGATGCCAAAACATATATTGAGGTCACGGAAACTGTCAGTTCAAATCCACTCTGTTTGTTTTTGTATGTTCTGGACGCCTCGGAGCTGGTGCCTCTTACGGTATGAGAAACAATCAATCTTGTTTTGCAAAATGCATTCATTTATTATTAGGATTTTGTAGAATAAATTAATTTTATATTTTGAAACTATATTCGGTTTTTATGAGTTATCTGGATAATAAAATATATTCCGATATAAGTTCGACTAAGTGACACACATTAATTGTGTTCAATACAAATATATATCATAATAAATAATAATAATAATAATTATATATTTATAAACAAAAAAGCGTGAAGTACCATAATGGGAAGCAAGGTACGATATTTTACTTATAGTGTACTTATCGTGCCTTGTTTTTTTTTAATCCATTTCGTATGTCTACACATATAATATAACGTTATCGTTTTATATAAATGATATTTTCCCTGTTTATATAATGATGTACGTGTATGTTTATACTCTGTAAACTGCAACGGCAAGTACTCGGCATAAAATGCGTTTGAAAATATTTGCATATATCGGGTTATTATATACATTTTCCATACACTTTTTATTTATTTTAGAAATTGTCGATATCACACATAATACATATAATAGGTAAACTATACCACAGAGTTTTCACATTTTATAGTTTCTCAAGAAAACATAAAATTAGAAGATAATTTTGCATCATAAATTTACTTTGTACATACATTGTTATCATGGATAACAGCTTTAATTCTATAATTTTGATAAATATATATAATTTCAAAACAGGATAATTTCTTTTTTTAATTTTAGTATAAGAATTAAGTAGATACATTATTTCAATAGAGATTCCATATATTATATGTTTTACATATGTGTCCGTGTCCATGTATGTGCTTCCCTTTAGGATGAACGCTTCCTAACACACATGCAGTCTACGTTCCCCAGTCTGCCAATTTACTTTGTAGCCAATAAAATTGACACAGATCCCGAGTGCTTCAATCGGGACAACTTCAACAGTGACTGTTCTTCGGCATCCTACCACGACTTCGAGGCCAGCATGAAACAAGGAGGGGAAACTAGTCAGCGGTAAACTATATTGATTATAATTATAGTTTCTGCATAGTAGTATCAGCTGTAAAATAATTCCCACATTTAAATACTCTTATTTCATTTTAGACATAATTTAGTAGTAGTTATATATAATCAAATCTATATTCTAATTTAATCCATTTTTATATTTATCTAAGTATATATATATATTTATTATATGCTCGAAATGCCAGAAAATATAGGCACCATATGTTTAAATATTTATATACATAGGAATACTTGTAATAATAAAAGTCAATTATAATATTTATATATACAAATTGAATCTCAAAGTATATCTATCCACTGGACAACCTTATGTTGTTGGAAATAGTTAGTTATTGAAAGTCATCTCTTCTTCCTTGGATACTCTATGTTCATTCACAACGTATTACCAATTATTTTTGTCCCGATTTGATCAAGCCCAATTTTTTTAAACTAATTGTGATCATTTGTCATACTTTATTTTCATAAATTTATCCATTATCATGTTTGGACCGATTCAAAAGAATATGTATGAGTTTATTATGCATACATATTTGTTAAATTATAGGTGTTGATCTTTTCCATTTCCAGATCACACAAAGAAGAAGAGAGTCGTATTGAGCAAATTCAATCGACTCTACTGAGGTTGGATCTTCTTCAGCGTGGAAAACTAAACACCTCCACTACTGCCGGTCACCAATATTTTACAGAACCAGATGTTGGAATAACCACTGCCAAGTCATCAAACTTCGAGTTCACCAACTTCTCCCCGCTCTCTGTTGGTGAAACAGAGTGGGAAACTGACAACGGAGAATCGGGGAAGCATTTGGAACAGTTCGACAATCTGTTGGTATCTCTGGCCAAGTTCACAAGACATGGTCTGTTTCAGTACATCATTGGATCACAGGTTCGCCTATCGGTTGTTGTCAAAGCGCTCATAGATACGCGAATGGAGTTACCGCTGGACGGTTGTCAGTGGCTTCTGAACAGTCTCAACAAAATTCGGCATGATTGCAAGCTGTCTATGACTGATATATCACAACACTTAGAGGCACTAATCAACATGCACCATCGGGACATTGTGTTGAAGGCGATTACTATTCCAAGAAGTCAGCATAATACCGATCGAACTTCTCAAGAAATTGAATTCATAATTGAGAATTCATTAAATTTGCTATTAGCTCGAGAGAAAACACTTGAATTGGTGCTAAATGATCGAGTCAGCTTTCTTAACAAAATAGAACGCCAATTGTTGGACTCTAGCTCGCAATATTTAGCTCCGAATGATTCCTCTTCTATATATGATCATTTTCTGTCATACTTCCAGTGGCAAAAGAAAATTATGCCTATTGTATTTCTAACTCCAATTGATCATTGCCTTCGTCTTCGTACTCCTAAAAAACGAGAACTACGTCAAAAACTCTATCAAATTGCAAATCAACTACGGCCCCAGGAGGCTGAAAATCTTTCAAAGACAAATAAACAGAACATAGCAGAAGACTTCCTGTCACGAATTCTGTTAGAAAAAACAGTTAAACACAACTACGAAATCCAACTAACGCTTATTGATAGCCTGATTGATTTGGTGAAGCGATATCTGATTTTACGCCAGCACGAAAGAAGTCTACTACAGAATGCACTAGTCTTAAATACGCCATTTCGAAACATTGTGGTTTTCGATTTGGTACTCGATGCGCTCCGGATGATAACAGAGTTGGGATTTCCAAATCTTGAGACAATTCCGAAAAAATCTGAAAAACGGAAGTCAGTGCTTTTCTCAAGTAGGTGTTCTTTATTTTCTGTTGCATTGTCTGAGGACTACGGTGAATTTGGGAAAGTAGATGTCATGTTGCGAAGAGTTTCCGCGCATAGCTTCACCAAATTGTCAACACGGTTTCGTTATCTTTTGGCTAACAGGTCTACTACGTCAAATGTAAGTTTTCCGTTAAATTTAAATCTTTCGTATATTGTTGACTGATAACCTAATGTTTTAAATAGATATATGTTTATTATAATTTTTACTTATTCTAACAATCTTTAAAAAACTATTAAAACCTAGTTTATAAAGCTATATGGATAGACTGTATGTACAAACATATGTTTTATTTTTATAAATGTTTACACTGTAGACTATACATAGATTATACTAGATGCTTCTTAAAATTATATGTTAAATTTAAATAATTTGGGGTATAACTATTTTAATTGAAAATGCTTACAACAAAGTTATATTTTATATTATTGAGCATTAAAAATTGTAAGTTAATGGATGTGTATATCTCTATTCTTGCCATTTTTATTTTATATAATATTTTATGCACCTATTTTATTATAATGCATTACGTGATTTAGTTACATGATGCATGACTTTTGTGTATGTATTATGTATGTCGTTGGTTTACATTAAAATTAGAAAACACTTAATTATTATACTTATGTATAAATATAAATTTGGCATTCATTAATTGTAATTAAATAGTTTATTTTGTATAAATTACACCAAGTAAAATGTGTATATTTCAGTATAATTAAGTTTCAATAAAAACTAGGTATGTATTGGTGGATACATAAGTCAAAATAAATCTCACGTGATTAAAGATAATTATTAGTAATCCAGGCATTTTACTCAAACAAATCAGTTAACCCCCACTAATTGCAACATGAACAACTCAACGAATTTTGTTAACTGAATATGTTCTAAATGACAGAAAATACTCAAGAAATCCTCCTGGACGAAAGTTCTTATATTAAGGAAAATCTATTTTCTCATATTAAAGAATAGGTGAAATATTTGTGATTTTGACCCAGTTTATCAGGCATATTATTTTGTTCATTTAAATGTATTCTATATAACAAAATTAGATGCATAGTTTGCATTATTTACATCTCAGATGCAGTTTATTAAAGCTCAAAACTCTATTTGTGGTTGAAATTAAGGTATGGACTAATATTCCAATGCATTTGGAAAGTAAATAGTATAGTATATGCACTTAATTGTGTTTCTAACATATAGAAATCACTTAGACGAACAAAATTATTTGCAACATAGTATCAGTAAATGGGATTAATTTAAAATTTGTTTTGTTATTTAGAATATACTCAGATAACAAAATCCGTTGAGTTTTTTTATGTTGCAATTAGTGTGAGGTTTTACAACAAAATACCTGAACTATAACTAATTTGAACTATTTTCAATTTCAAATGTTATCGTATAGGCATTTAATATTGTTTTTTGTTCTATTTGTATACAGATCATTACTTTACTCATTTAAATTAACAATATATTTGTTCTCTGGGTTATATCAAGACCCACATGCGTTTTCTACAGCCTCGTGGAGTCACGCTAGATCGGGACATGAACTTACTATTTTTTCTTCCTCGGATGGACTTTGATCTCTTCTCAGAGCTGGCGAGTGATCCAGATCAACCAGTCGCTTGGTCCATCAATCAGGCGATGGAGCTGGCATTTCAAGCGGGTCGAGCTTGCCACAATCTCATGAATTCACGGAATCAGCTTCTGCAGGTCGATTTGAGACCGGAAAATGTTCTGGTAAGCCCTTTACTCCAATATGGTTATAGATCATGTTAGTTTCTTCCAAGTACCGCAAGCTAGGTACAATTAGAACAATTTGTTTACAAAGTTATGAATCAAATACACCTATGTAATGTTTGTAATAACAATTTCAATTGGAGTACTTGAAGACTATACTTTAAAAATTCTTTGAGTTATAATTAATCTTCGATATATTTTTACTGTTTCCTTTTTTAAATTAATTTTTTTTTAAATCAAATGCTTCAATAATTATATTTTTAATAGATATTAGCAAAGCATTTCATTTGTAAAAATTGTATCTTATACATATTTTATGTGAATTGTAAAACATTTAAGCGTTCAGTTATTAAAAATCCTACTTATTGACTAAAAACTTACAATTTTGTTAGGTACATTACAGTTTTTAACCAAAACGTATTACTTAAATATACTTGAAACATAATTCCTTAAATTTAAAAGTTTTTACTTATTCATTCATAAAAGTGAACAGTACTTTTTCTTACATTATCATAATTCCTTAACTTATAGTCTATAATTATGTAGAATGAGAATGACTATTATAGTACTTACACATTTAGATTAAATATTTAATACTTAATTAGTTAAGACTACATACTTGCAGTCTAAAGTTAGCAGTTAAATATTGGGTATGCAGTATACTCACACTAGACTAAGACATCTTAAAAATGAATTAGGCGCGGCGGAATATATTGAGTATTGGGGGGGGGGTGGCTGAACAACAATATCCGGGGTGCTATGGCTACGTGAGCAGTGTAGCCTATAAAACCGCGCGTAGCGCTGAAAAAAAAATGAGGTATTATTATCTAGAATGTATTTAAATTGGTGTTTAGATATATTCTATAATATATTATTTTGCTTGAGAAACTACTTTTATGAGATGCAATTGTTATCAAATAAGTTATCAAGTATAATAATTAAATTATACTAACTAAATTATAATAACAGTACCTCTAAAATCTCACAATAATTTCTTTACCAACAAGAAGGCAGTAAAAACAATCAAGATAATTATTAGGGTCGTATATTAATTATTAGCCAGTATTTACCATTTACAGATTACTCATTAGCTAAATGGCTACAATTTCATTTACGCGATTTAACCTCAATATTTAGTTAGTATTTTATGACAAATGATACATACCAAACACAGGGTTCCAATTGCTCCAGACTCATCCAAATACTTATAATCGCTTGTCACTTGGGCTCACTACCAAATACTTCGAATCGCATTCCAGTTGGTGCCCAAACCAACTATCTTTACCTCCCGACAACTTCTGATTCTTTCCCCACTGACTATTCTCCCATAGAGATACATACATATCTGTGGGAACACAATTTTAAATTTTCAAAAATTGATTTTATTATTCTAAAAAATATATTCAGATGTAGAGCTATTGGAAATTTTATAATTTATGCCATAAATAGATATTACAAAATTATTTTCTTAACATTTTTATGTTTTATGTTTTTGTAATGTAATGTAAGGTGAACAAATTAAAATTGTGCCCCCCACCTTGTCCCCCGCTGTGCCGCTGCGATTTCAGTTGTTGGTTTTAAAAATTAAGTATTAATATTTAAAAATAATTAAAAACACAAAATATCAGGTATCAGGTCTATATTGAAAGCTTCAGTTTAAAATGGTGACCATGACCAATATTATATATATAATGTTACATATAAGTGTCTTTTAAGATATACATATTATTAATAATTGTAGAAATCACGTAATTTAGAAATATGTCATGCGTTAAAAAAGATTACAGAATAGAATGTCATGAATGTGATTTATGTACAAAGCGAAGTCTTAAAATTTCACACAATATTGAAATAGTTAAATATACATATATACAGAGCTGTTTACTTTTACGATTTAGGAGTAAAAGTTGCGATTTTGGGGTAAAATTACGATTTTACGATTTAGAGGTGTTGTTGTACGATTTTCAGTTATTTTAGAATTTCAATTTTTTTAATGTCTTCTTCAGTTAAAAAAAATATATTTTTATATGACTTCAATGTTATGTGTCCTATTTATGTTATTTTATATGTATTTTTTCACTTTTTCGAATATTTCTATTAATAATTTTTAATATGTCTTCAGGTTATTCCAACTAAGAAATTTTGTTATTTGCAATATATGATTAATCTATGGAGATATTTTTATGTAACTCTCAATTAATTATTAAATGTTTTTGACTAAATTTATGTTTTTTATTTAAAGTTGTTTGTTACATTATTTTAGCATACACAACATTATAAGACCTTTATAAGAACGTTATATGAAGACCTTTATATATCTTTTTGTTTTACATAAGAAGGTTAATTTGGTTCCACAATACTGTGCAAATTAATCTTCTTATTTTATATTATTTATGCCAACACAAAATATTTATCTTATTATCTTTTTGTTTGAATAGCTTTAAAATGTTTTACTTTTTCGGAAAACTTGCAATTGGCAATGATGATATTACCGCTTGATTAATAATTATAGATTTGAATAAGCATACAAAATCAATAATAATAATAATTATTATGTATATATATATTACCACAAATCGACCAAAGACATCTAGGTGGAATGAGTACATTTATATAATATAACATAGAGTAAAAATAATAGATTCAAATTACAATAATATATAAATAAATAAATAGTTTAATTGCACATTCATTAAATAGTTCAGTTTTTAAGACACATTTAAACTCATTGAAATTGGAA